>JANHGB010047829.1:0-12008 GCA_026283785.1 Coracopsis vasa
TGAACACTGCCAGGGATGGGGCAGCCACAGCTTCTCTGGGCACCCTGTGCCAGCGCCTCAGCACCCTCACAGTAAATAATTTATTCCCTATATCCAACCTCAATCCCCCTCAGTTTAAATTTGAACCCTGAGCAATAGTTGTGACTCTTATTCTATTGCTCTGGTCCTACCAGTGTCACCTCATGGGCACTGGGTGCTGCAGTTCTCACGAGCCCAAGACCAAAGGCACAAGCACATCTTCGGTTTTCTCAACCCCAAAAAGGCATGTTGTTGTACTAAAAGACAAATCCTGAAGGCTGAAGAGCTAGAAGGGGAATTCATATGGAATTGTGGCAGCTGTAACTAACTACACTGGGAGGAGGGGTGGCTGAAGTTGTACCACCACAGTCCCTGCTATTAATGCAGTGGTCTCCAATGAAGTGGTCCAATGAAGTGATTTCCCCTTCCCATACAGAAATAGGCTATTTTTGACTGGTTTGTGATCCATCAGTAGGGAGTGATTCTTGGAGAGCCATTGCCTGTTCTGATTTCACAGTAATGCAGGTGTGAGTGGCTGAGATGTGCTGGCCGGAGGGAAGGAGCAATAGAAAGTGAGAACGGTGGTGACCTTGTCACACACTGAATGGCAAATTCGTGCTTTCTATATATAGCCTCTTGCCTTTCCCACAACACCAACCCGCACTGCAGCTTCAGATGTGCCTGTACATCTCCTCTCAGCCACACACAGACCCACTTGATTCAATCACGATGCAATAAATCTGAAGTGACCTGCTCAGAAGTATATACAGGATGAAACTCAGAGCATGTTACACACTGACTGCTAACACTGAGCATTGTATTGTGCCTCTCAGATAATACCTGTCCTACAACACCTTCCCAAAACCCTCTGTACCCTGAAAAGGACACGACTTTTATCATGTCTTTAAGAATTTAGGATGAACCTCAATTTTATGGCAGTGCTAAACACCAAAAGGTTTGCCCCCAGTAATCCTAAAGTCACACAGATAGTATGACCATAGAATCATAGAATGGTTAAGGTTGGAAAGGACCTTAAGATCATCCAGTTCCAATCCTCCTGCTGTGGGCAGGGATGCCTCACACTAGACCATGACAGCACCGGCACCAGGATTCAAGGGTTATTTTACAGTAGTGCTGCTCTTACTCCAGCTTCACTACTCCCAGTTGAAACAAGCTCTTCAGTGAAGACAGATGCTAAGAGCTTAAGACCCTTCTGCTGTATGTATGGGGGTGACCAGCGTGACTATACATTCACGGAAACAGATGGAACAGTTTATCCTACAGTACTCATGCATATTTGGTTTGTATTTGAATGAAAGACTAACAGATGCAATGTGCTATTTTATTTTTTAGGAAGTATATGATTAGATACGGTTAATTTGCAGAGGGTAATGAGCTACATGCCCTTATTAAAAAGTCATATATTTATGTATGTTTCTAGCAGGAACATCTTTCTCTTATAAAAGGAAGTTCTCTGTTAAAACCAGAAAAGCTGACCTCTTTGGGTTTGTCTGTGGTTTACCTGCTCCTTCTTTTCAGCCACTGCATTCTGATGCTTAAGAAACCCAGACCGGGGAATGCTGAAGGCTGAATTGCAACACTCCACAAATGTGCTCTCTGCAGCTGGTTTGATGTTTTTCTCTTATGTGTATATATATATATAGAGATGGTTTTATTTGGGTTTGAGAACATCTCCAGGGAAATTGCATTTCATTCTCACCATGTTGACAAGGTCTTCGGCATCTGAAACTTGACTGGCCTTGATATTTCAGTCATCATATAATGAGACATTAGGTGAAGTATTACTAGGTGACACCTTCTTTAAGGCTGTCACTTACTTGGGCCTCAAGCAACTAACATGATGCTTTTGTTTTCATTAACAGCTACTTTGGAGTACTTTTTGTATCTGTGACAAAGAGCTGATATATGCATTACTTTATCCCTGAATTTAATAAATTAGAGTCACCAACAAAACCCATAAACCTTTCTTTTCAGTCTCATACATTCGTTGGGCTGACCATGTAAGAGGTGTACACCATCACTTCTTGAGTGCTTCAGAGGGCTGGAGTCAGTAACACCAGACCAATTCCTATTCACTAAGGATCTCAGTAGCACTTTGGGTAGACTTAGGGGACTGAATATGACAGCCCTGGGCTCTAGCCCCACTCTTGCCGATGACAGAGCATGCAACATCAAGCAGATATAACTAAGAGGGATGGAAATGCACTGCAGCAACCACTTCTGCTTGCGTCTGCCCATGCACACACATACTTTGCAGACTTGAACATTGCCTCTTTGCAGCAGTTTCATGAGGTTTACTTCTCTTAACTTTAAGCAGCAGGTAATTGCTACTCTAGGATGTGGATGCCAGTAACGTTAAGCATGGTAGTCAGTTGGTTCAGTACCAACTATAGGTTACTGATAAGAAAGACACCTTGGCACAAAACGCTTGGGTCAGCCTTCCCATTAAAGCACTGTGAGGTTTTTAACATCCATGCAGAGCAGATGAAATCAAAGTCTCCTTCAAAGCAGTGACTGACAGTGCCACGGAACCGTGTTTTCCTGTCCTGGTGGGATGAAAAGCTGGGCGGACTCTGCTGAGCAGTTCAGTCCAGTGGAAGTGTAAGTCCCCCCGACACCTGGCCCAGGCTTCATCCACTCAGTTCTGCTCCAGGAACAGCCTTTGTGCCAATTCATTGAGCAGAAGGAACCTGGCCTTTATTGTGGGGTGTATTATCCGATCAGCTCTATCTCACATAAATCACACCATCCCACATCGCCATCTCCTTCAACCTACTTTTAGGGTAAAGCTTCCATCAGCCAAGCTTACAGGCACTGAATTTGTGGAATAGATAGCTTGCCAGGGAAAAAAACCACAAAAAATACAAGACTTGGCATTTATATGAGAGACAGCTTCCTTTGTAGGATTGGCAAAGGAGGAAGGACTGTGATAAACATCATTACTAGCAAGTAATTTTCCCCCTTCTGATGCAGCTCTGCGATGAGTTTGTTATCTGCCTGAATTAAAGATCTCTTCAAGATGTTTCTAGTCCCCAAGAAAGTGAGAGACTAACAGAGACTTCCCAATATTAATAAAGGGGGGAATGTCAGGAGGGAAAAGATGTCTCTCTTGTTCCTCTAACACTTGACAAAGCACTTTTCCTCCCCGTTCCCAGCACTACTCTCCTAAGCAGTTTGGAAGGGAAATGAGTTTGCTTGCAGATATTTTTTGTTCTCTAGCTAGAGAAACAAATGCGTTCACTGAATATAGCTCTGCCAAGAAAATAAGAACATGGGCAGGACTTTGAATGGAGTCACTGATGGGAATGAAGGAGAGGAACAGTTTGCTGTCTGAATTGCTCATCAGGAAGAAATGAAGGTGAAGAAAGGGAGGGAGGAAATAGAGTTGTTTGAGTAAGGATGTTGAATGCAAAATCTGAGTGGAAGAAACAGTAAATGATGAGAAGAAGCTGGATGGGTCTGAGTCATGCAACAGATTTTGTCCTTCCCTGAAGCTGTGTAAAACAGACACTACAACAAACCACCTCGGAAACCTTTCATGCTATAGGAAAATGACCCTGGGCAAGGTCATGCCTTTGACAGATGGACAAAGTCAAGCCCTTCTCTTGTTCCCTCTCCTGCCCAAGTGGGTTGAGCTCTCAATGGTTTCAAGTAGCATCTCTGAGGTTTTATGGCATATCATGAAGATAATTACTGACTGCTTCCTAACTCCCTGCAGGGCTGCATGAGGCAAATGCACAAATCCTAACTCCTGGTCTTCCCATACCAGCTTCCCTAACACAGGGCTATTTTCTTAATACTCCCTGCTAATGACCTCCTGAATTCCATGTAATTCCTAACAGTCTTACAAATAATAAGAGCCAAAGTCACTAACCAGCTTTCAGACAGCATTTTTGCAAGTGGTAGGTATGTCTGCATACCTCAGAACACACGTACAGTAAAGAATATGTTCAATTTTAAGTTGGGGCTTTTTTCCATCCTATTCTGGAATCTGAGGCTTATCTGGACTTGGAAATGTACCAGTGTAATTATTCCAGGAAAGTTATTTGGAAATACTCGTTTCAAAGTAACTCTCTACATGGAATCAGAACGATCAGATGATTTGTGCCAAAAGAAAGGATGCTGAAATAATCATTTCATAAGAGCCCTATCAGTAAATTTCCAATTGGAGAGCAGCTCATATACACAGGAAGGAAGCAAACCCTATTGTCTCCCTGCTTCCTTACAGCCCTTGTTTTACAGCCGAATAAGCAAGAATGAGGCTGTAGATCTATGTCGTCTTCTTCTTAGAATCCAAAAGGCTTTACAGAGTCTTTTGGATGAATTTCAACACCCTGTTCAAGTCCAAGGAGGAAATAAGCTCTTCCAGAAATCCACCAATCTTCCTTCTTTCTTCTTTGAGTCTGGCTGTAGCTCAAAGGAACCTTATGGACCATCTGTCCCTCCTATCCTCTCAACCCCCACATGCTACCATTGATAAGACATCAATCTGTGAAGCAGCTCTGGGAGAGATTCTTTTAGTAGTTTCTCCAGGAAAGCATCCGAGTGATTCCTCTGCAGAATCTATCTGCTCTCTGTGTCTGCTGAGGAAAAGAGGTATTGACCTCTCCCCATCTCAGCTATGGTCTGGACATTCTTCTCTTGAAGGACGTAAATGTATTTGCAAAGGCTTTAGACAAAGCCAAGAATGAATTAAACAAACCCAATTCAGGGAGGACAGTGATAAACAGGGCATGGCTCATGAGAGCGTTCAAGGTTTGGAAAGCATTACTTACAGTGAGAGACTCCAGAAGAAAAGAAGTAAAGGAAGGTTAAGGACTCAGTTCGTCACTGTCTATGGGCACATGAATCTATTGGGGTACTGCTCAGGGGCAATAATAGATGCTAGGTGTCCTTGGGAACACTTCCTGAATATCTTCTCTTACCCTTTGTGCTCATGTGGAACCAACCATAACCTGATGTTGAGAATGCAAACCTCCATACCACTGACTGAGAGAAAAACAATCGGGGGCTGCATTTGCTTCAGAGGCCAGACCGTGGCTCTTCCTAAAAGTATCCAAAAAAAAGCTTCTGTTCTGAGGTGGTAAAACACCTCCCTAGGAAAAAGCACTAATCCCTTCCCAAATAAACCTTTGGAAACTGATCTTCTCCATAGTCATGCTGCTTACAGAGAGAAATTAGTCTCAACTCTTCTATATCACAGCTGCTTTCACCCAGTTGTCCTGTTCCTTTTGTTTGTCTTCCAGCAAGACATCCAGGCCTGAGTTGAAAGACACCAAGAGATGCTGCTGAGAGGCTTCTTACCCCAACCCCATGACACTTTACAGAGCCAAGACCTCCAGGCTGTCATCCTGCTGCATACAATAGCTTTCCATTCCCATACAGCTGTAGATCATTGCATCTGCCTGCACCCTACTGTGCCTGTTTAGGCCCTGTCCTTACAGCTTTTTGTTTGTACTGCTTTACTACTCTATCTAGTTTTAGTTTCCATGCACATTATCAACCATGATTTTAAGTTTTCCATTGGATAACTACTAAATATTGAAAAGTATCATACTAAGTTCTAATACCTAAAGCCCAAATACCTCTCCTTTGGCTCCAGAAACTCTATCCAACAATTAATGTAGCAATATCTTTCTTTTTCCCACTTTCCCCTCTTTCTTTGGTCAAAACATTGCTAATTTTTGACCAAATAAGGATTTGGTTCATCCATTTATGCTAGAGGGGTAGGATTGTTCACTACTGTTTCACCAGTGCTCTGCTTCAGTTCATGCAAATCCCAAGGTCTAACAGGAACAGGAAGAGGGGTCATAACTCAATTCATGTGGGAACCAGCCTATTTGCTACCAGCTCACATGAAAGAAGATACCCCTCCACAAACAGGCATGACCCTCATCAAAAGGAGTTATGAAAATATCCCATTCAGCCTTCATAGGAACCATGGAGTTTTTGTGAGTTGATCTCTGCTTTCTGCTTTCTCCATTCACAGCCCCAACAGAAGGAAAACAACCAAAGAAGGAGAACTTGTCATGATTTGAGGGCAGAGAGCATACCAGCAGAAGGGGTCCTATGCAGATAGGATGGCAAGGGCCATCCACAGGGGAAACCACACTTGATGGACAGTCAACAGCCAAACATATGCAGGCAGGGCTGAGGGACACTGTGATTTCAGAGGGGACAAGGAGAACATGTTTGTCCAGCTGCTGTGTATCACATGTAATATAGATAATAATATAGACATATAATTTATAATATAGACATATAATTTATAATATAGACATATAATTTACAAATATATACATGTATATTCTGTTTGCATAAATGTCTACATCAGCCTTTACCTAGATGCTTGAGCCAATGCCATGCGGAACTCAGCACCTTGCGAACACGCAAGTAACCTTTTCCTTATCAATCACACTGCTAACATGCTGAAAGATGGATGCCTGATTTGCCTAAAAAGACCTGTTTTCTCTACAGCTCCATCAGGAGGCATTGCTCCAAACCCTGTCCCTATTCTTGTTTGTAGACTGATCCCATGCCAAGTTTTCTACTGTCCTGACACCAGTGGAAGTGTCTGCAATGCCCAAGGTCATCCCCTTCCTTCTCCTGAGAAGTGGCCCAAGATTAACACTCCTTCAGACTTCTACAAACACAGCACTCACTTCATGGTAGTCCCCCAACATAGCATGGGTCATATCATCAGTCTGGGAAGCAGGCTTCTTTAGGGAAAGCTGAAGGATGCATCAAGCAAACCACACATGAGCTGCATTTGCCCATCATGTCGCCAAGAGGGAACACATATTAAATGATGAGGAGGAGTAGAACCAGCTACAGGTAAAGTTTGCTTTGTTGAGCATTAATAAAACTAATGGGGTATGTTTATGTAGCACCTTTCATTCCAAATGATCAAGTGCCTTGCTAGCCTTAATCATTTCACCCATCACTGAACTGCAGACACCTCTGGGGCGGAACATTAACAGCTGCTCGGTAGAGCACAGCAGCGAAACAGAGCAATTTAATGGAGGAGAAACACCTCGTCCAACTGCATGTGCAAAGGGAATTTTGTTAAGTGGAATGTAATTATCCAAAGCTGTGGTACCTAAGAGAGAGGGGGACATTTCCCTTCATGCTCTAATATGGGGCGACGGCTGCTTTTCCAGCCTCCAAATCCCTGGGGAATCAGCATCGCAGCCTGGCTCTGGGATTGCATTTGAGTCTCAATTTAATTTCCATCCTAAGGCTCCCAAAAGGAAAAGCATCTTGGAGATATTTTGTGGGATTCCAGATTCCCACTCTTTCAGCTGAGGATCCACAATGGCCTATTTCAAACACATAAACCAACTAGAACGAAATGAAGAACGCGTCTAGAGATAGAGGCTTGGTCCATCCACGTTCCTTATGTTATATGGGAGAGATAAATCATTGTCCCTAAGCTGTTCATGGCAGGGTGGCTTGAGCTACATCGTAATAATGGCTTAAACCAGCAAACAGAGAACCTTGATTTAAATAATCAGTTTTAATCTTGTTTTGCATGTGTGCTTTTCAGTTATTTTCTTCTAAAACTGGTTGATTCTCGCTGATTGGTATAATTTGCTGCTTTATGCTAAATCAAAGAATATCCTATATCTATACATATTTATTTCGGCAATTATATGGTTTAGCATGCATTTATTCAGATTCCTACTTTTTACATTTCTTATGAAGAGAAAATGGTGAACAACAGATTTCTCATTCAGCACATGATTGCTGGAATTTTTTGGAGGGAGAGGGGTTGTTTTTCGTTTATTCGGAATTCACAAGAACCTGCATTTAAATGGAAACTGGAATTCAGTCATATTTTTACCCCCCTCCTCCTGAACCGAGTGTAATAAAAGTACTTGAACCTGCTGGAGACAGGAGAAGAAAATAAGTCTTGGACGGAAAATGAGCTGGTGGTAACAAAGACAGCGCTAGCTGTCGCTGGGGAATTGGAACTAGGGTGCATTTCTAAGAGAGCTCGGCAGTGATTCTTCCTGGCTGCAAATGCTGGCTTAAATAGCTCCTAGGGTATTTTTGTTATCCCACCCTCAGCCACTGGCCCTTATTTGACCCAAATCAGGCAGATCTTCTATTGGGTGGAATTTCTGCTACTCTGCCATGGGTCAAACTGTTCTATGTGGGACAGCAGTGGTTGCATGGGATCTGTGAAATCAGAGCTCTGTGTGCTCACACCCTGCCGTGAAGAAAGGATTTAAATCACAGAATCCCAGGCTGGCTTGTGTTGGAAGGGACCTTAAAGCTCATCCAGTCCCAACCCCTGCCACAGGCAGGGACACCTTCCACTAGAGCAGGTTGCTCCAAGCCCCATTCAACCTAGCCTTGAACACTGCCAGGGATGGGGCAGCCACAGCTTCTCTGGGCACCATGTGCTAGTGCCTCACCATACTCAAAGCAAAGATCTTCTTCCTTCTAACTACTTTACATCATAGAAAATTTCTTACTTATCCATAATCCAAATTGACCAATCTTGGTAGTCGTCAACAAGAAATATCTCATGAAAACACTCTGAAGAGCCCCAGCATGAGACCTTGGCTGACAAAATAACCATGGATTATTATCCTCATGTTTTGGAGTAAGGCACCAACAACAGTGTAAGTGCATAAAGAGTTTGCAGCTACATTAAAAGAAGCTTTGTTTTCTCTGGGGCTACCAGCAGTACTTCCAGCAGACAGCAGGCTCTCCTGTGACACCTTGGAAGTTTCATAAGCCTAAATTGTATTTTAGTTTAGGAAGAACTGTTCAAAGGACACTTTTACTCTCTGGTAACAAGTTTACATTAATTTCTTATCAATTTTACTTCTTCCATCCCTATCTCCCTGTGTGAGACAACAGCAGAACTAAAGCAAACGTTTCAGGCTGGAAACTCTCCATAAATTAGCAAAAACCCCAAACATGCATTTCAGAAGCTGTGCTGGGAACCAGCTCAAGGATCTGTTCATCTGATAAATACATCTTTATTTTCCAGCTGTCTACACAGTTGACAGCAGCACCAAAACCACCACAAAGCACCTTTTAAGATGTAATCATTTGAAAACAGCACAGTAACACTTGAGGAAGTGCAGAGAGGAAAGGTAGCAGCATTTCTCTTTAATTACATTCTTTAGCAGGCACAATGACAAGACTATTTGCTAAATAACACCACAGATTTCTTATTCTTTTACATATACTTCACTGTACAGGTCTTTGAATTATTCAGATGAAGAATTCACCCAAAAGGCAGTATCAAGATGTAATGAATTAACATTCCAGAATTAATGTTAACTTATATATCATCAGAAATCAGTTACAATACAGTCAATTCAGTTTTTCTTCAACCTACTTTGTCACAAAATGAGTCTGATGATGTTTTATTCAACTGTATTGGTCAGACATTGATCAATTCTAAGCAGTTCCAAAATTAATGTATATATTCAGTCAGAAACATGTTAAATAATAAATGAAATGATGAGCTTACCGGATTTCAAGGCAACCTAGTTTCAAAGCAATTTCCTGGTCCACTTGATCTGCTATTTCTAACATATAGTCATTTTTCACCTACAGCAAAAGAAGTAGGAACGTGTCACAGGGAGATCAATGCCAATACAGGCTGAAACACTGCCCAAACAACTTCAGAATACACAAGTCTTCTGGTTAGTTCCTTGGATTCACTCTTTACAGTGCATGAAGAGAAAACACACATAAATGTTCATATTCTCCACAAATGACCTGAGCTTCTCCAAGAAACCCATTTCGACTGCAATGAACTTGATTAAAAAACTTCCTTATCTACATCAACATTATCTGTGTTTTATTAAGTATAATCAAAATCATCACAGGAGGCTGAGCAGATGGTTGCATCTGCAGTCAAGATACAGGAACGTGTGCTGTGTTTTTGAACCACCTTGGTCAGGAGCTTTTTATTTTGTAGGTACATCTAAAATCATGCATATAAAATGGACAATTGTCCATGCACATCCATCCATACTGTGAAAACAGAAACAGCGGGAAGTAAAAAGAGTTGCATGTGAAAAAGGTAATATATACTGACTTAAAATAGTGTTTGAATGAGCTAGAAGAAGAAAGGAGTGAAACTACACGGTTATCTTCTATAGTAGGAAATAAAACAGGCCAAGGAGTGTGCTCTGACCAAGAGGAAGCCAAATGGTCATCCCTCCTGCAGAGGATGGTTGAGTCAAACAGGCATACTTGGACCGTGGCTGGCATGCACTGTCCCCCAGCTGTGCCACAGAGCATGCCAAGTATTCAACAAGACGGATTATTGTGGGTCAAAGCTTCATCCTGAACTTGTTTTATTTAGTAACACTGATATCGGCAGAAATCCTACTTTTTACATAATACTTTGACCACAAACTGAAGTAATTTATACAGTTACTAACCAAAAGAGACAATAAAAGAGAACAGAACGAGTGCTGAAGAACTTAACTCTGCAAATCCTGTCTTCTGAGCAACAGGCATTTACCAGTGACGTATCTCTATAGAAGTACAACTTCTCTTTTAATGCCTCATGTTATCCTCTATCTTATGAAATCATAAACTTGCTATTGAGATCCTAAGATCCTGAAGCTGCAGAAAATCCTGAAGTATCACAAAAGCCCACATGACTGACTTGGAGATCAAAGAGGAGATTATATGGCATGAAAGCAATACACCTCACAAAACGGGGTTTTGGAGTGATGACAAGTTGTAAGGAAAACTGTTTCAAACTGCTACTGCTATGAAATCCATAATTTAAAAGATAAGGAGGTGCAGCAGCAGATTCAGCAGCTGGAGGTCCTCTCCAGGCAGCATCCTCCCAGGAACATATGAGCGTGCACCACAGGATTCCCTCATCAATGTGCCAGCTGGATCCAGCAACAAATACAGAGTCCCTCCTAGTTATGAAGTGGATGTGAAAAATGAATGTGTTATTGAAAGATGTGAAAGAAAAATGTGATAAACTGTGCAAGAGTGAAAATATTAATTATTACATAGCTGCAACATCAGGACAAAGCTTCTTGGAGTTGAACTCATACAACGAGCTTTTAACTCTTCTCAATTCAACTCCTACCAATACTACTGAGAGAGACAGGAGAAGAAATAATTGCCCTTCACCATCATGTGCTTTGCTATCTGTATACACTATGGAAATAGTAATTTAGTGTTCCCATGGTAGTAATACACAAAATACAGAGAATTAGTAATTTTCATCATTATGCTTACAATAGAAGACATAAAAAACCCAACCCAAACCAGCTTCTCATGTTAAACAGCATCCTAGTTGAGTTTTTCTGGTAACATGTATGAGGTTTGATCTAATTAAAGGTTAATAAAAAAGCCCCCCATCCCCAATCCCAGACTCTTTATCTGGTAAATACAAAGGCTGTAAATGATATAAACTGAGATGCATCTTCCAGAAAGTCAAGATGTTTTGATTCTTTATTTTCATTCAAAACCATGAAAGCCCCTAAGTGCAGAGTCCTGTGTGTCAGCCAGGTAAAGTAATTGCTCTAATGGACGAAACATCTTATGTATGAAATAATTTATGAACAACCACGTATAAATCAGACAGAACTGTCAGTGGTATGACCACACATATTGCATATCCACAGTACCCATCATCGATATGGATCAACGGGCCGAGACCAATTGCATGAGGTACAGCAATGCTCACTGCCAGGTTCTGCACTTGGGTCACAACAACCCATACAATGCTCCAGGCTTGGGGCAGAGTGGCTGGAAAGCTGCTCAGTGGAAAAGGACCTGGGGGTGTTGGTCGACAGCAGCCGAACATGAGCAGCTTGCACCCAGGCAGCCAAGAAGCCAACAGCATCCTGGCCTGTATCAGCACCAGTGTGGCTGCAGGACCGGGGCAGTGATTGTGCCCCTGCACTGGGCACTGGTGAGGCTGCACCTCGAATCCTGTGTTCAGTTCTGGGCCCCTCACTACAAGA
>JANHGB010047830.1:0-27074 GCA_026283785.1 Coracopsis vasa
GGAGGGAAGTGGGGGGGGGGGGATGCTGCCTGGCTGCCGTTTCCATGCGGTAAAGGCAGCGTGATCAGAGCGCTAACACAACAGCCTGTGTAATTACATGTTACTGGGAAGTGTGTTAGCTCCACAGGGAGCTGAGCCCATTTGGAGAGGAGGAGGAGGAAGAGACTTTCTTTTGGTGGTGGTGGGGTGTTGTAAGGTGAAAAGGGTCAGCGCGTAACCCAGCTCTTGCTTGAATATGATAAAGGTAATTGTTGCTCTCAAGTGAACGCCGGGTGCTTCCTGGTTCTGGCTCCTCTCACTCGTTGCTCATGTCTGTATTATGCAGGCGTCTGCTTTCCAAACCAGGCAAAGCAGGGCTTTGCAAGAAGAGAGAAGAGGTTTGACCCTGTTGGAAGCGGTACGTTGTGATATTTGACATTGTTTCTGCGCTAACATCGCCAGGGCAAGCAGGAGGATGCAAAGTCAGGGGCATGGCAGTTTTATGCTACACAGGCATTTGTTTAGTGGAGGAAGGAGAGTGGCAATTAAACAGCAATTCATTATAGTCTGCGTGCTGGGGCAGGGGGAGGATGGCTTGGACCTAACCTGTCATGTAGGTGTTTGATGCGTGTCCTGCATTGCTTGCTGTGGCGGCGTGCACCTGAGCTTTAAATATCCTGCAGTTCCCGATATCTTGTTCCTCCAGCAGGCTCTCCATTTCATTTTCCTCCTCTCTCTAGTGTAAAATTTGGCCTAGCTTAAGCTCCTTTCCCTGGCTGAGAAGGTTATTTCCTTCCCTCCTCTCCTCCCCACCCCCTCATCCATCCTCTCCTCCTCTTGCAAATGCTCTCCGACCCTGATTTGGGGTTTCTCTCCCTGCAGTTAGCTGTGGGCTCTGTGGATGCTTTGCTGTGACGGAGGGCCGAGGGCTGACTGAGTCGTGGGAAGGATTTGTACATAGGAAGAGAGGAGATGGCTGTGCAGCGTGCTCCCGAATCTGCTCTGAGCTTGCTGATGGTGAGTGCTTGCTGAAAGCCATTTGGAAAAGGGGGGTGGGCGAGGGGAGCTGCATCGCACGGATTCAGGGCACCAAATCCATGGGAGGATTTTGTAGGAGCCACGACTTGGCTTTTACAGGTCCCGGGGAACTTTGCAAAGGGCTTCTCTGGTACTTGTACAGAGATGTTCCTCCCATGATGGGTTTTAATGCATCTGGACCAATGTTTAAAGCAGCATTTTGAAGTCACCTTTCCGGCAGAGCTGGCACTTGTATTCAGGGTTTATCCTGAGCTGTGATTTATATTTGTGCTCATTATATCAGTGTCGTGAATCCTCACGTCCTTCTGCTTTCTCCTGCTTTTGCCCTTGCTGACTGTGACACAACTTAAATGAGGAGAGGGAGAGTTTGATTTCTCTGTGGGTTACGTTGTTAGCTGCGACCAGGTACTCAGATGTTGTCTCGTTTGGGGAACGATCCTCTAACGCAGTGAATCGCCATGCAACTAGCTGCAGAGTGTGTCAGACCTGCCACTGGCTGCAGACCACAGGGTGATGACTGGTATTTATCTGAGCTATTTGCTGTAACATGTTGTGCAACTGACCTACTTCTCAAAGTTCTGCATATTTATAATGTTTTAAAGAAGATTATTGAGCAAAACACGTGGCTGAGCCCAGAAACATGCCACTGTCATGCTGCAATTAAAGTAAACCCTGTTGGGGGGGGGCATTAGGAAGTAGTTTAGCTTTACTGATTTATGTTTTATTCCCTTTCTCCTACTCTTGTTGCCGTTTTCTATGCAGCAGTATCAGGGGTGTTGGTAATGTAAGACCTCTGATGGATATTTTTCTGCCTAGATGTCACTAATGTTTCCACTGGAGAGCTGCTATAAGCAAAGAACACGTGTGCGTGCACGTGTGTGTGTGCGAATGCAGAGAGATATGTCCATTATGTATGTATTTATAGAATTATTATTACTGATCTCTCTGCTGATTGTATTAGGAAATGGTCCCTAGCACTCAGGGACATGATGAGTTTAGTAAAGGGGATGCTGCAGGATAATAGCCCTGTCATGCCTAAGGTTGTTAACAAAGGTCAAGTTGAGGAAAGCAAATTTTGTGTCCATTACTCGAAATGCTAAACACGCTATTAAGCCTCTGCCTGGTTTGTTTTATATTTGCCAGTGACTGACTTGCTGTCTAAGCTCATTTTATTCCCTCTTGCTTACCTCCGGCCTTCCTGCCTTTTTAAGTGGCCTCTTTATATTTCTCTTTCAAAGATAAATTGATGGGTGCCTATCACCCCTCTATCACTGCTTGGGCTGTACATGCTTTTAGTTTCGCTAACCTCTTAGTTCTCAAGTTAAACCTCTCCTTCCCCAGTCTCAGTCCCCCTTGAACAGACCTTGTCAAACTCTGGTGTGGTGCCAGGTTGACCACAGTTTTTTGCCTTAAAATGTGGCTTTTTGTGGCTACATGGTCTTGTCCCAGTTGTAATTTTGGGGTGGGTCTGGTGTTTTTACAGCTCTGGCCTGTAACCTGGGTCCCTCAAGTCTCATCACCTTGGGCACAGCCTTGGACAGGGCTGCTGTGGTCTCCAAGCCCCATAAGGATGGACTGGGTTGGGTTGGGGGTCCACAAGCAAAGGAGTCCTCATCTTTGACCCCATGGATGGTTGGGGTGGTGGGGATGTATTTTTGGCTTGTGAGAGGACTTGTGTAACTCTCTAGGCTCTGCTTCGGGATGGTCTGGTGCTAGAGGCTGGTTATGGGTATGGAAAAGGTGATTTGGTGTCTAAAATGCTCTGCTTTGAAAACTGCTTCTTTTGCCTTAGATTTTTCTTGGGTTGTGAATCAGTTCAGTTAAGTATAGAAACCTAGTCCTTTTCCCTCTGCTCTGCCTTGGCTTTGATAGCATGCTTGAGCAGACTCCCCTTGAATCAATAACAAATTCTTGCATAATGCATCCCACAATGAGCAGCTATAATTGCATCTCTTCTAAAACTGCCACTGTCCAGAGATTAAAGGAATTGATGTCTTCAGGAAGTCTGCAGAAGTAGCTTTTAATACTTTGATGGGCTTTTTCCATTGAGAGAGTTTTGTTGTAGCAATGAGGGATATTTCAGTACTGCATTCCCCCTGCAATAGGATGCAGTATGTGCACCCAACCATCCACTTTTTATGAGAACCAATCATCAGCAGCATTTGGTAGTGCTGCATCATGCTTAGTCTGAAAATATCTCCTTCTCAATAGGGTACCTCAAAGCACTTTGTGTTGCAGGTAAAGAAACCAAGGTACAGAGCCATTATTTGACTTCCCTGGAACTTTTTGCAGTGAATTGAGTGATCCAAATTAGGAGCTTGCTTATCCCAAATTTCTTTCTGGTCAATTGATAAGGATGGACATGTCCAAGGTATGGGGTTTCCTTCCTATAAAGGGAACATCTATAGGACATAGGTATCAAGCATCAGTATGCCTCAGCAGCTAAAGCTGCACATGGGACCTAGTGGATTTCCGAGTGCCTGCTGTGATGACAGCTCACAATGACTTACTTGTACCTGTTAAACGCTGCCCAGGACATGGAGCTGACGTGGCCTGAAGTAGTTCCCAGACAGCAGGTCAGTGAGGAGGTGCACATTGCTTTTGCAGCCATTGGCACACCAGAAGATCTCATTAAACCTGCAGCCTTATGTGGACAGGTCCTGCTTCAGGACCTTAAAATGAACTGTCAAAATCAAATCTGGTTTTATTTTGATCTTGTTTTCTAGCCAGCTTTACACTCAGGTGCTTGGGTTTGTTTTTCCCCTGCTTTCAGTGATTCTTTTCCCCTTAGTTTTAGTCCCAGGCCAGGGAAAAGGCTCAATGAAGAACTTAAGCTTGTATTTTCTTGACATAAATGTATTATTTCCACACAAAGACTACAATCTGCAAATAGAACTGCTGCTTCTCCATTCTGTTAAATGAGTTGTATTACAAATGACTGTGGACTGTGACAGGTCTGTAGAACTCCTGCCTTTACCTTGCTGCAAAGATCACAGTAGGTGAAGGATGTTGCCTAATCCATGGAGGAAATTGGGCTGAACTGTGCCCAAATTGGCTCTGCCTGTAGCATTATCAAATCATTTAAGCAGAGCTTCCTCAGCTTCTGTGAACTAAGAGGAGGGAGCACCTAAGCATGAAATAGCAAATATCGTGTCTTGTTAGGAATGGTAACACCTGCTGTGTTAAGATCATTAATGCTGATGGGAGTAAATGAAATACCAGTAAGATTTTATGCCTCTCTTATTAGTATAGTGTAAACTTTTAAAGCTGCAGACTTATTGATTGTGAAGATTTTAACAGCACAATCAGTTATGGTACTTGGTGTCTCCTGAGACAGCATTACTGCATCTCATGCAAGCAGGTCTTAGGGACTTGACCTTCAAACTACTGTAGGTCATAACACCAACACTAATTAATGTGTGTTAAATGTCAGTGGAGGTTCAGGTGCGCAAGGTATACAGCTCTGTGTATACCAATTAATCTACAATGATCTTAAAACAGTAGGGAACAAGAGTGTGGTTTTCTGTTTCCAGAAAAGCTGGAGCTCCAGCTAGCTCCTCTCACCCCCTCTTATCCGATTGAAGTATTTTCCATGTTTACAATCCAGCTTTTTCTCTCTGGTCTGTATATCTAAATCTTTCCTCGAAGAAATAGCAATTTACCATGTAGAAAACAAGTGCACTTGTAAATTAATGGTAACTACTTGTGTTTGGAGGAGCATCTTTCATTTCAGGGGACTGTGTGATGCTTTCGCACCCTAAAATTCATTCTTTTGTGTCTGAGTTGCATTCACTGAGGCTGGAATAGAGTTGCATGTGAAATATATTAAGTGACCTTCACCACATAAGGCTTGGTTATCTCTGCTGTTCAAGAAGTAAAACACTGCCAACAGGGAATTTGGAGCATTAACTCAGCCCATGGTGTTCACAATGCCCAGGATGAAGAGCGAGAAATTAGCTAGCCAGCCCACTCTTGGGGCTGCCAGCCTTGGTGTTTCCTTCTTCTATTGGGTTGAAGACATTGCAACTGATGTCCAAGGCAGACAACTACAACAGGAAGACATGTTTCTAGACATGTTGCAACAGGAAGGCTGTTTTTAAACCTTAGCATGCACAATTGGCATCTGAGTGTGTCCACTGAAAACCCCAGTTTGCTGCTGTGTCTCCCTTTCCAAGAGGGTTCTCCTGAATCATCCTTCCCCACACTCAAGCTGGAGTCCTCAAAACAAGGAGATTCTTCTTGATCTGATTATTCTTCTGGAGCATAGCAGTGAATTCTGTAGGACTGCCCTTAAAACACACTCAGATTTGACTGTATCCTTACAAAACGCCATGAGGACCAGACTCTGCTTGACTGGTTTCTGAAGTGTTGGATTTAACAACATTCTGGATATTTCATAAACTATTTCACAAACCATTTCACAAACCATTTCATATGTTTGACTACAAAGTGTTTATGGCCAAAATTTGCTTTTCTGTCGTGATTTAAACCAGGACAACTTGTGAAGGCAAATTTGGTAACTAAAAAGATATAGAGCTTCTAAGCTCCATTTAGACTTAGGACTGATCCTGCACACCATGAAGCTATGTTCTGTCCCACTCAAACCTCTAGGCAGATTGAAGCAGCACTGCTCAGCTTGGAGGATCATATTAAAACCTTTGGGAGCAGCAAGGTTACAGTGGAAGGATGAGGTCATTTTCTGCCTCTCTCATCTCAGGCTTAAATTATCTCTGTGTTGACAGTATATGCAAAAGCCCTTGACATTTAAATCTCCTTGCTGTGACCTCATTTGCAGACCATGTTGACCTTGAAGGGAACCTATGCTTGGCACGCTCCTTCCATGAAAACAAACCCCACTCATTCCTTGCCATTGCATGATGTAGAGGTTAATGCAGCTCTCATCTGATGTTGAAGCAGTGTGACATGTCAGCAGTGCATGACCAATACACGGGTCTGGGTGTGAGCAGCATTGCTTGGGAATGAGTAATGCCTTCCCGCAGGAATCAGCTGCATTGCTGACATCTGGTCCTCTTCAGCCTCATGCCCAAAATGAAGTCTGTGGTGATACTTGAACACTGATTTATGCAGCCCTCTCCATGCTCCTTTTGCAGATGTTTCCACTGTGCAGGTGTGTGGGCCTCATCCACAGCCTTCCCAGAAAGTCTGGGCAGGAGATAATATGCTGCGGCACCCGAGGTCACTGGGAAGGAGTAGTGCCAGCAGGAATCTCCCTTCCTCTGTGGCTCCTTCCTTCTCCAGCCAGGCAGTAATTTACTAATGGGCTTCACAAATAGCACTAGCTGAGCTGTGCTGGTTGCTCTTTTAGAGGATGGGATGGAAGTAGCAAATTCCTGCTTGGTGCTTTGTGGCTGCTTGCTACTGCGGACTGGGAATTCAGCAATTTCTTATTGATAAGCTCCCCCGTAGCATGGAATTCTATCTGAACTTTCCTATAACTTTCCTTTCTTCCATAAACTAACAGTAAGACTTCAAACACTGTGATTTAATTCAGCTGAATGAGATTAAACACTCCCTGGAATTACTCTTGGCTTCCCTGTGGTGGATGTCACCTTTTACCCATCTGAGCTGCAGGGCTGCGAAATCGTTATCCCTTCGATTCTGCTCCAGTGCATACCATCAATTTCCCTTTCCTTGTCCCTCTGCACGAACGTGCTGTGGAAGCAGCAGGCCATAATGTTCGTGCATCTGAATTCTCCTAATGATTACTGCGCTTTAAAACAGGAGTAAGAAGGATAACTGGTTCATTATATATATTTTGTATTATGAATATGGCTTGTGGCAGCTGCTCATTCTGAATGACTGACAAAATTATCTCATCAGAGATGTGGCCATTGATTTTTTTTCCCCGATGCTCTACAGCATCGCTATTTGTACAAGAGAATTAGTGGGCACTTGAATAAATGATCATTATGATTAATTGGAGTCTTTCTACAATTAGGAGGAAAGTAACATATTAACAGATTGAAAAGATCGCTAAATATGACAACTCCTTTTGACAATATATAAAAGAATAATGTCACTCTCACTTCTCAGAAATGAAATGCATTGGAAAGCTCGGCTGATATCTCTAAAGCAAAACAAAATGTTCAAAATGCTGTAATTGCCACAATTTAAATGCAAGGCTGTGAATAGCTACTAATACACAGGAAAAACTCGTAACATTGGGCACTTGCAATGTCTCAATTCTTTGCCTTCTAGTTACAAATGTCATATTCCCATAATTACTGTACTTATAGTTTCTCAGCAAGGCAACAATCCAGTCCTCTGACAAGCTAGTGTGGTTTGCATATCAGGGCTTGAAGATGTACAGAAGTTCCACATGGATTCTTCCTTGGTACATCCCATGAAAAGGCAGGGCTTTGTGATTTGGTGCCTATAGGTGCTGTGTTCAGGTGGATGGTTCTCTGGGTGCTTATGGAGTCTTCTAACACCAGCGATGGCTGCTTTGTTTCATGTCTTACTGAAAAGAGAAGCCACCAGCTGGATATGGGGTCTGTCAGAGGGAATGGAATGAGGTTTGGGCTTTCCTCAGGCAGCATGCTGTCCCTGGCTTTCCACGGCCACCATAAATGCTGCTGAGGATCGGATGCTCCCATCCCTGCCATCACTGGCAAACCTTGGGTAACCATCTTCCATGCACCTCTCCAGGAAGATGCATCCATTTTGCCTCCAGAATGTCTTAATTCTCTCTGCTTTTAGATATCAACAAGCATGGAAACTTACAGAAGTGAGTTGTAACCAGTCATTTCACAAACAGGTTTTAATGGCACTGAGTGTCAAACTAACCGGAACCCATCATCACCTTCAAGAGAGATGAATTTTCTTGTTTATATGAATTCTTGGGTTGGCTTGATGCTGAAACTCTCAAAGCATGTGCAGCAAGGTTCCTGCTTGCCTGTTTGAACGGTCGTATTGTATTGGGTAGTCCTACTGAGAGCTCTGTTAGCACACAATTGTCCAGCAGAGACCAAGTGGTATTTTCAAAGCCCTACTTGAGAAGCCTCCTAGACAGGAAGAGGCAAACAGAAGTGCCTGTCTGTATTTAATGGAAACAAACCCCATAGCGAATGCCAGAACCTTATTTAGAGGAACTGATTTACACACAAAATCCTATCAGTTTTATGCATCCTTCATGGTATTAAAGCTGATAACCCCCAAATTAAAGCCAGCACCTCCTAAAGCTAGTTCTAGTGCCTGGCCTTAGCCTTTCAGGTCTCCAACAAGCTAATGATCATGCAGTAATACCAACAACTGACCAGGAACCATGGAACTTGAGCCCAAGGTGCTTTGTTTTCAGGGCATGTTGTAAAAGCCTCACTGAAATAATAAAATGTAATGAAGTAAACTGAAAGAACATGAATCTGGGTGCAAAAGTAATCTGCCCTGATATTCTTTGTAAGTCAGTTAGAGAGATATTGGTAAAAACAGACTATCCCATTCCCTTCCTACCCTTACCCACCTTTTGCCAGTGAAGGGTTGTTCTCCGCAGCGTGTCCTTCACTGTCCTCCCTTCTCTCAATCCATTTACAGCCACCGGAGAGCTGAAAATGATTTTCAGGGAGGTTTTGCTGGTGCAGAAGCAGAATTCACACAGAGCTCTGCTCCACAATATTTTCCTATCTGTGGGCAGGCTGTGATAATCCTTGTGTTGCAAGACGCTAGGTTTTGGCTCCCCATAATTTGTGTAAAGTTAATGGAGGAGTGTTGTAGAACATATGTTTGGCTTAATATAGGTTCAAGCCTTTTTTTTTTTGTCTAATATAGTAAAGTAAAATCCAGGACAGCTTCACAGTAAATAAGATTGAAATGTTTTTCATTTTTAATAATATAATATTAATCGAGCCATAGTGGTCAAAGCACATTGTATTGCATGGTAATTAATTGCTGGCTGTGACAGTTGACTGCATAAAACTATGCCTTGGGCCATTAACCCCAGGTCATTAGTACTCATGGAAATATCTAGTGAAGGTCATTATTACTGCTGCTATATGAGCTATTGTAATAGAAAGAAGTTGGCATGAGCTTTTCAAAAACCCATTTTCCTTGTCCTGCTCTCATTTGAGACATCTGGGAACAAAGGCTGTTCCCAATTATTCCGCATTTACATTGATTTTCAGGGGATTAGATTTTGGCCACTTTCTTAACAACAGAGAGCAATCAATTGAAGTGTTTGAGAGGATGATGATCTGGGTTTATGTGGGCAAAAATGTTGGCCTTCCCAAAGGATTGGCACTGGTTCTTACTGGCCACCCCAGGGGCTGGACAACAACTGAGCGAAAACCCAACCAAACCCTCATGGTGGCTTCTTTAGCAGCAAGGCACTGGACACTGGGTAGGGAAAATGGGGTGGTTGTTGATACGCATTGGACCATGTGTTTGTGTCCTGATATCTCAGGCGTGGATTGAGTTTCCAAGGTTTCGGTGATGGACCAAAATCAGCCCTCTCATGAAAACCAGCCTTTGTTCTAGTTATTCTACTGCCTCTTGGAAGGATTCTGATTTCCAGATCAAGCAGCAGCTATAGGGAGATTTGCTTTTGTGCTGTCCCTCAAACTGCTCTGTAGGTCTGAGTCCCCAGAGCAGCAGGGTAATGTTTCTATTGAAAATTAGGATTAAAACCCGACAGTTCTAAGGAGGATTAGTTGTATTTCCTCCCCTGGCAAACTGGTGTGGTTGTGAACTCTTTATTTTCTAGCTAGAGACAGTGGTAATGAAACCAAAAGAATAGTGGAAAACATTTTTTTTTAGTACCTTCCTTTGAAAAGATATTAATAATAATGCACTTATTAAATACAAATTATAGTGTATTGAATACTGTATTAAATACAGGTTTGTGTTGAATCTTATTTTCTCTAATCAAGTGTTTAAAATACAGTATTTCACGTGGACAAATGTCCTTGAATCAGTATTCTGAGACTGCTGGCTTTAATGACATGGCAAGGAAGCACTTCAGCTCTAAATAGACAAAATTGCAGACAGCGGAAGGTACAGTTATGGCACAAGAAAATAATGGGGAAGTTTTGTCATTTGCTGAAGTTCTTAGGAGTGATTTTTTTCCCCACTTTGAAATTCTGCATTGGATCAGTAGTTAAATAATTTCATATGAAGAGACCTGTATTGCCCTATCGATTAATATAAAACCTCAGTTTGTCACCATCCTCACTGCAGCACATAAGAAAGGGATTATTTGTTCAGACTCCTCTACCAACGGATTGCTCTTCTTGAATTCTCTTCTTATTCTGTGTCTAATATCAGGATCAGTCTCTGATGTCCATTTTCAAGAAGGAAAAAACTAAACCTGCTGCTTAGACCAGTTCCAGCACAAATATTTTTGTACTGTGAGTATATTTTGACTGATTTTTTTCACCAAAGTTTTACTTTGGCCAGGCGGTGCTTAGGTCATTTTAGGGGGTTTCTTGGGTTTGGATGCACCATTTTAATTTCAAGAGCTAAATAAAGAATCATCCATGTGAAATTTGCCTGGGAGCTTTGACTCACTGGTAGGAATTAAACCTTAGCTGCCAAGTCGAGAGGTGCCTGGTGTCCTTTGAATGCTCCTGTTTGCTTTGTCGCTGTGTAGAGATTTACCTGAGATACCACTTGTAAATACAGATTTTGGTACTTAACTTCCTACATTTCTCCCAAGGAAATGTATCTGTCCTCACATTGCAAATAAAACATGTCTGTTGTGGCTAGCTCCACATGTATTTGTGGAGGAGAAGAGGAAATGAGTGCTATCCACTTGCATGATGAGAAGTAAACTGGTGGCAGAGACCTACGGGACATTTTAAGATTTTACGACCATGCAGACGAATGAAAAACTCAGTTTTGTATAAAATGGGAATGCAGAACAAATCCTATTTGAAATCTGTGTCATTGTCCCTGTATAATAAAGCAGGGGGGGCTTAATTGACAAAGTCTATGCAAACAGAATAATAAAGAGCCATGTCTGAATAAGAGATCATTCAGTTTTAATTTTTAATAATCTTTAATTAAGGGAGTGTTCACAACGCTCCTGGTATTGGTGCATTAACACAACTGTCTCTGGGTAGCCAGAGTCATTCTTTCATATGTAGACTGGTGTCAATTGATTTTTCTGTGGTCAGTAGCTATGGTTGAGTCTGTTTAAGTTCCATAAAACTTCCCCCATTGCAGAAAACCATTGATGTCCAAGGGAGAAGGATTTGATGTTTCTTCTCTTAGGATCAAGCTGGCAGGAGAGTGTAAATCCATATTATTTCACTTATCTCCATGACATTTCCAATTTCTACAGATGCAATCTGCTCATTGATCTTCAAACTCTTTGACAATTCCACACTCTGAGCTGAGCGGTGTGACCCATACAGTTGCGCTATTGCTTTTCATCAATAAAAGTTTTTACCTAGATCAAGATAATACATATGAGTTGCTGCATATGAGCTGGGAATCTTGGAGATTATTACTGGTTTACTGGTGGAATATTTATTTCCAAACTGAAACGAATTCTGAGATGAGTCATTGTGCACATATCCTGCCTTGGTATTTTTAGGTGCTAAAGCCCCTATTTCAATGAGGCTGGGGTGAGGAAAATTGTCCATAATGTTTTGGATGTACAATTAAAGTGCCATCTGCCTCTGCGATGCAGCAGATGTATAATTGATATTCACTGCTGATTTGCCACTTGATTTTCTGCAGACACTGAATGCTGTAACTGTTTATACAGTATGATCCTAAATACCCGTGTGAGAATTTTCCTCCTCACGTGTCCCCTACCCGAAACATCAGTACCATTCCTAATACTTGGAAGGTGGATTCATTAAAAGATAACTTACAGTTGGCTAAACCAAAACCTTATATGAATCCAGTAAGTGAGAAACAGGTTTTCAAAAAGAGTGCTTATTCCTGTAGAGTCAGGGTTTAATACAGAAAAGCTTGTTGGGAAAATATAAAATGCTGATGCCAAACTTGGTTACTTCTGTGCACTGATTTAAATGCAAGACGTAGTTGGGATGAAAGTAAAAAAGTGGGGTTTGTTTTTCCCTCCCAAAAGGTCAAAGGAACTATTTTCTATAGGGCAAAGATTATTTAAACCAAAACCACCAGAGCAGTGAGTTCTGGACAGATGGGAAAAGAGAGAAGTGTTACTATGGGGGTTTTTCTTATGTTGTCATTCCTTTTAGGAAATACAATCACTAGAATCCTAATCAATCAGCAAGTGTTAATTTTGCCCTATGGCTGGTTTCTAAGATCCTCCTTCTGTGAATGCTCTAGACCTGAATCTTCTCATGCTGAAATAACAGCAAATGTGACCAGTAAGTTCAATGGCAGGAGGTCAATGGCTCTATTTTATATTGTTGCCCTTCCTTTTGACACCAGTGGCTTTCTAGCACATTAGTTAAACTCACGATGAGGCAGCAATGATTGTGCAGGGCTTTGCATTCTGCTTGAAACAAAAGAAAAACTAGTGGTATAGGATCTGAATCTGGCTTTATTGCAAGTGATGTTTTGGGTAATCATTCCTTGAGCCAATGCCTAGCTCACAGGAAAAGTCAGCTCTCTGCGCACTCAGAGAAACCAAGGTCCATCTTGTTCAACTCTTTCCCTTTTCATGAGCTATTGCCTGTACATGGCACCCACCCTAATCTAAAAGGACCCCTTGTGTCTTCCCAAGGCTGAACACCTGCCCTTATCTCGTGTGTCTAATGGTAATAGTCTAAATCATAAGGGCATCATGGCTGATGTTTACAGCATGTAATTCTGATGGAAGTATAAGCAAAGGACCAAGCAAGGAGCTGAGGATGCTGCAGAAGGAAAGCACAGGAGGTGCAGGGGAGTGTTTGGGATGGGGAGATGTTGTCAGATCTAAGGAAATGGAGTGCAGTGCACTACAGATCAGTCTGGTTCAGTTCAAGTTTTCTTTTACATCTCTGTTACTGTCTGAAGAAACCCACCAAGTCAGAGAGAAACAGAGACAATGTGGGCGAAGCTGTAAATCTGACTATGTTAATGCTGTTAAATGTCTGAAGTAGGAAGATGTACTACTTCTCTCAATAAGATGTTTAGTCACAGCCATGCTGGGTGCTCTGTGATAAACAGAAATCCAGCTACAGCACAATGTATGGTTAATTTTACCCTTGTATCTTCTTGTTGAGGTCTATCTGAACTCTGTATCGTGGAGAGATGGCAAGATCTGAAGGAGGGAAGTTTCACACTGCTGTTTGTGTGTTCTTGTGGGGGTTGTTTTATCATTCTATTTATGTAAATCTTTTTGTTTTCTCTGATTTGTGTAACAAGCTTTTGAATATACTTGTTGCAGAAAGGTTCATCTTCAGGTTTGGTTTATGCTTACTGAGAAGGTGACCTGCAAGGGGAAGGTTGCATTCTCACAGCACACGTAGTGCATGAACAGCACATGAACATATAGGTTCATGAGAAGCCTTTAAAGCTGTTTTGATCCTCTTCAGCACTGCTCAGTTTATTTTGTGTGTTAACAAAGTGCAGCTTGCTATTCCCATTGAATCTCCAAAAATACGTGAGCAATCCTAGAGGATTAGTCCTTCATTCCTCCAGGCAATGGGCTGGAAAGACCCCCCTGTGGGAAGAAGCGAGTTTTCTCTCCTCCACGTCTCTTCCACTATAGCTCTATTAGATTCACTTCTGGTTCTGCCAGTCTAAATAAGACGGCAGCCTCCCCTCAGAGAAGCATTCAAAGCTTCACATAAAGTGTCTTAATTTCTCTCATGTGGTGCTGTTCACGGCAGCTATGAGCTGCAGCATTTACAAAGGCACCACAGCGCGAGAAACCGCAGCAAGGGCTTCCAGAGCACAACATCTGGTGGGGGAGTCTGCCATGAGTAGGAAAAGCTCTATGTTATTCCCAGAATCAAATTATCTGAAGGTGCCCTGCTGGTAAGCAGCAAGAACGAGCTCTAAATTGGTGAGTACGGGAGAGGTGGTATTAGATCTTTAAATCTCTTTTTGAGTTAAGTTGGGTTTTGTCAATATTCTCATCTAAAAACTAATACAAAGTGTCTCAAGATACAGGCCATGGCTGGAACAGATTTTGTATTTGCTTCTACACATTAATATGATGTTCCCCAATTCTGGGGACCGTTTCCCACCAAAAGTTTCCCTTAGGAGTGGAAAGGGCTTTGCTGGGAAGCAGAAATCGATGCTCTCTTGTCCTGTCTTTCTTAAGAAATAATCTCTTCTAGCTGTGGGGAAAAAACCTGTCTCAGGACAGAAGCCGAGATAGCTGTAGCTGAAAATTAAGCTTGTGGGGAACAAGGGATGGCATCCTGTGGGGTGATCTTTGCCATCCAAGGGATCAGCCCAGTGTAGGCAGTAACTGCATCCCATCTGAGAGGCAGTAGTCGGCAGGGCAGACGCTCCCCTCCTGCTTTTTATATCTTCTAGTCTGAGGGAGTTTGCTTTGCTTTGCAGCAGATAAAATTTAACTCCCATGTGTCAGGTGAAGAGCAGTAACCTCAGGTGCTTCGACTCTAATGGTTAAGGTGGTCTTATCATTCCCTATTGCACTGTTAATGCAACCATCTAAGAAAAGAGAAATGCCATGTTTTGAAGGTGCGCTTAAGCTTTTAGCACAGGATGGGGCATCACCGGCAGTGGTAGATGGATTTGCTTTCTTTTCCCCTTATATCCAGGAATCAACCTCCTGCTAAGAATTCACTGCTATCTCCTTTCCCACATCCCTATAATCAGCTGGGATCACTTAAAACTTAGTTGCTTGCTCACAGTAACACATATGTGTTGTGACACTGCTACTGCATTTGCATTAGTATTGCACCTAGATTCTCAATGGGGACAGGAGCTTTATTGAAACAGGAGCTTTGAAAACACAGTGAAAATATTCAATATTTCCTTTTCATCCATAAGTCTGAATCTTTTAGATCATTGTAAATTGGACATTTGTCTCCCTTGGCTGGTACGGATGACTGCATCCTTAGCAGGTTTGCCTGGGAGATTTACAGTAAGATTTAAATACGAAGTGAATGATCCCCTTTAAAGTTACATATGCTAAAGGAATGTGACTTATGAATCCTGTTAGCAGTAGTGGCTGCATGAGGATATCAAACACTTTGTCAAATCAGGGTTTTGCTGTGATGCGTCTTGCACTGAAAGAGTTGCTATAAATTTTGTACTGTGCCAAACGTTTTTAAGTTTCTCAGGTATTTGGGTTGTGTTTGATGCTTTATGGAAGTTGAGTCTGCTTTGCTTTTGTTGCTGACTACTGTAGAAACATGTGCATGTGTTTGTGTAGCTGAACAGAATTAAAACTCCTCTGGATTTTAGTGTTAACAACAGGGAATGCTGCTGCCTGCAGTAAAACCAGGAGATAATATTAAACTGCAAATAAACCATTCACCTAGCATTGGGAAAAACAGTGTTCTTATAATTCCTAGTGACCAACACAGGTGGCACCTCCTGGATAGAGCAGATTCAGTGGAGAGCAGCAATTTACTTAAAAATTGCCTGTATGAAATATTCATATGAAATTTTGCTTCATGCAGGGAATATTTGAACAATTAAGAGTCTGTTCACTGTTGCTTTCTGGCCTCGGGCTAAGCCAGGGGGCTGGCTTAAGGAGGGTGGTGTTTATAGCCTGCCAGCTGACTGGTGCCTACGGGATCATGCTGGAACAGATGGCAAGACCAGCAAGCCTAGAGGACTGTCGTGGTTTAACCCCATCCAGCAACTGAGCACCACTTATCCAGCAGCAGCTCACTCACTCTCCTTCCCCAGTGGAATGAGGGAGAGAATTGGAAGGTTAGAAGTGGTAAAACTCATGGGTTGAGATATGACCAGTTTAATATTTGAAATATAATAATAACAACAACAACAATAACGACCACCTTAAGCTCATCCAGTTCCAACACCTTCCACTAGACCAGGTTGCTCCAATCCCTGTCCAACCTGGCCTTGAACACTGCCAAGTATGGGGCAGCCACAGCGCCTCTGGGTACCCTGTGACAGGGTCTCACCGCCCTCACAATAAACAGTTTCTTCCTTATATCCAGCCTAAGCCTCACCTGCTTAAGTTTGAACCCAGGGATAGCACAGCTTAAGTATGGAAATGGGTCCAAATGTCACAGCAAATAGATTCATAGCCTCTTGCAGGAGGATGTGTTGTCACAGCTTCCCAAGTCCCTCTTGAGCTGGGGACATGGTACTCTCATGGCTGGGGGCAGATTCCTGGAGCCCTTGTTTCTGTTATGACTTTATTCTCTTTGAAGAAATTCTTTGTCTGAATGTCATACTAATTCCTTGAACACGGCAGAGATTTTAGGGCTTCTGCAGGGTGTGGGAGAACCAGAGTGATTGCAGGGGCTCAGCCTGTCCCTCGGCATGTTTCTCAGCTGGGGCACAAGTGTGCATGGAAGTTGTCTCAAACTGCCCCTCCAACAAGACCATTTCATAGTGAATCAGTGAGGTGGCTACTGTTGTGCTAGATTTGAAAGAGGCTTTAAAACCAACTCAACAACATAACACTAAAGACTTCTGAAGGGAAGCAGGGGGCTGTGATTTCACCTTATGTTTGTTTTCCTAAGCAGGGCTAAAGGGTCTGTTTCTCTTTGGTTGCCCACTTGAATCCTACTGAATCAGGACAGAAAGTTACTGGACACATGAGGAGAGAACAGCAATCATTTGGGGTCAGTGAACTATATATAGATTGCAATATTTGGCACAGTTATCACTCGTGCTTATGAGCCGCAGCTATGTCCCCATTCCACGCAGCAGCAGCAGCTGTGGGAGAGGAGGGAAAAGCTGCTCTGTGTTTCACTCCCTTGGCCTTTTCTATTGTGCACCCCTAAGCTGTCAGCCTTTCCCACCTGATGAAGCCGTTCATGATGCATTATTGATTATTTTTAATCAAAGGGATCAGAGTTATTTGCCTCAGGTGTCGGTTTTGTCCTTGTCACTCTGCTGATTATTGTTACCCACTTAGATGATGAAAATAACCATCCAGATCATGAAGTTTAGAGGTAGAAAACCAGCCCAGCCCAGGTAACTAGTCTTGTTTGACTTGATGTTTGATTTTTTTCCATCTCTGGCTCTGAATGTATGAGATACTTTACTTCCCCAAGGCGATCTACCAATAATTTAGTGACAGCTGCCTGCTCTTACTCTTTGGTTTCTAAGCCTCTGGATACTAGGCTTGAATTCTGAGGACCTGTTTTCAAGCACTGGCATGCATATTCTGCATGCCCTTGGGCAGTCTCCTTCACTCCTTACTATGTTCTGGTTTTGTAAATGGGCCCAATGCCCTTTTTGCAGGACCACTTTGTGCATCTCCAATGCGGCAGGTGTTTTGGCAGTCCAATAATGAGAGAGAGGAGAAATAAAACAGGTCACTGACTATGCATAAAGTTGTACACAGAGCAAAAAAGAGCGAGATTGTGCTCCAGTGGATTCAAACTCTGTCTTCTCACCAAGAGAGACTTGTGTGAGCAGAGGTTCATGCCACAAAGGGCAACCCTCAGGCTGCCATTCGCTGCGCTAATTGTGACTCCTAAACCCATTCATTAGCTGGAATCAAGAATCTCAGTGTTTCTCCTGTGGCTCAAGCTGTAACAGCAATGGGAACTTTCAAAGTAAACTTCATGACCAAACTCTGCCAGCCTGCTTATTAATGACATGCAAATTATAGAAGTTCAAACATTTGCATTGCATGCTCATAGCTGCGTCTTTGATTGCTAATGATGTTGATTCACAAATAAGAAGCTTTCTAAAATAGAGAGACTATTTCATGTACCGCACCAAAAGCAAATGAAAGGATGTTGAATATAGCAAACTTTTTTGGTCATGTTAAGCCCTGTCCAAACACCTCAGGACTCATAAATTAGGTGGAAATAAAAAGTGAATTACCAGCTAATGAGCTAGCCTTTAATTTTTAAACAGAGTTCTAACTTAGAATAAGCAATAAACATGCACATTTAGTTGTGAAATTGTGTCCTCAATTTTACTGTGTAGTTGTCACAGATCTTTATTATTTATTCATGTTACAAGATCACTGTAAGATTCCTAAAATGCTCATACCCAGAGCAAGTTGTCCACCTATAAACTTGTGAAATGAACTACCATTGCTACCCACCCTTGCAACCAGAGATTGTCTGAGGGTGAAAGGCAAGGTGCCAAGACCCTAACATGGAAAAAGGTCCTCATAACCTTTATAAGAAAAGAGAAAGTAGCATTTTTTCTGTTGAATCACATTTTCAGTTGGACTTCATCAAATCTTCCAGCAATGATTTTGTGTTCTTTTTTCTGCTGAGTGTGGAGGTGCTGAGCGCTGTTTAAAAGAGACATTTAAATAAGAATTCCTTTTTGTTGTGTGCTTAAATAAGAGCCTAAATTTTTTGGAAAATATCTGATTTTTAGTGCTCCAGGTGGCCTACAAAAGTGAATGAAATTGCCCGGTTCAGTTTGGGCTATGAGCATCACTTGACTCTGTGTAGGGAAATTGTACACAGGGTTGAATAAGAAGACTGATCAGCAAATCTTGATGATTCAGCTTGGTCCTGTTTGCCAACCTATTACATATTATCAGGCAAACAGAAGGAAGTTTTATCCCCAGAGATTCATCTTTAGAGTCTCTACAAACGATATTCTACAGCTGAAATAACATGATGACACTCGGGACTATAAGTACTGATGCTATTACTTGAGAAATGCAACTGCATCATTTTTTGTGCTGTCTACCATACAGAATTTTGCTTGGAAATTTAGAGCCATTTTGCTCTTCGTAATGTTGCCTTTGTCTCTTATGACACTTCCAATCTCTTTGTAACTATTTCATCGTGAAGAGGCTGAAAAACTGTAAAGCTAAATATTAATGAATGGAAACTGGACCAGGAAAGTTGTTATGGCAGACAGCCAAGGTTTAAAAGATTGTCTGCTTTGACTGTTAGACAATGCTACTGAGAAAGGCTCTGTATAAACTGTTTTATGGTTAAAATTAAACAGTAGTCTGGGTGTCAGCTGATAGAAAATACCATCAGGGTTGACTTGATTATTGGGGGAATTGTTCTTTTTAAGTCTACCTTGACAAAGGGAAATAATACCAGACATGTAAACAAGGACTGCAGAACTGCATTTCTTCTGTGGCTTTAGCAAGATTCTCCTAAATAAGCTCCCAAAGAAAGTGAAATTCACAGGCAACCTCAGTAAGATACATAATCTAGTGACAGTGGGCAAGATGCTCCATGGGGCTGCTGTTTTGGCAAATTGCAGCTTTTCTGTAGTAGAATAAAAGGTTGACCCCACTTTGGAGCAATTGGCTCGATGTGCTGAGATACTGAACACTTCATCCTTCTGCTCCTCCTGAGATCTGCGTGGCAGAAGGGCCTGGTTCAGATTTCTAAGTTGATGTGTCCGTGGCCCTCAATGTATGCAGTTAGGTTAGCTTCCAGCCTACTAAGGATGCACTTCACATCCAGCAACTATAATGTATGGATTGATTGGAACACTTCAATACTGTATGCAAAAACTTCTTGGGCTACCTGGACACTCCTCTGGTTTGCATTAGATTTAATGTTGTTTAAAGAGAGTGTAAACAACTGGGGGAGGTGGAGGGTGTAGAAATTACTGCACAGTAAGTTTGTTCATCCAAACTCTAGAAATATGCATCTGTAGAATACTAAAATCTAAAGAAAAGAGAAAAAATCAGTTGTCAGAGATTTTAAGTCTCTGAGGCTGGGATCCATGCTCCCTAAGATGCAGCTTATAGATTCAGATGCTCCATTAGGATAGCTGTATGTGCAGTACAGCTTTATGTTCAGCATTAGTGGAGATCTAGACAGTGGAGCTGAGACATGGTCCAAACAGGAGGCATCTACTTTAGGTAGAACTGAATCCCTACGAATGGTATTGACTAATGTGCAGTGGATGAGATTTGGTGAACTAGTCATAGGTGTCCAGCTCCACTATAGATGTTTTAAGATATCCATGGTGACTGTGTCAGGAGGATGTGACCTCCAGACCCCTGCAGTAGCAGTTGGTGGCAGGGCAGAATCCCAAAAGGCAGCTCAAAGGACCTACATTCCTATGTGCAGGCACCTGGGCTGTGTTCAGAAGGTTATTGTGTAGTAAAAGGGGAGTTGAGAAACCTCAGGCTTGCTCTTCACTATAAAAAACATAAGCTTTGAGGACATCTTATGACATACAGGTTTGCCGGATCTCATTTGTATTTGCTTACGTTATACAGATGCATTTCTGTGTCAGCCATATCTTTCAGTCTGGGCTGAGGCTTAAATCTGCGTCCTGGGGTCCAGGACAAGACACTAGAACCATTCTGACAGATCAATAGTGATGCACATCTCTGAATCCCGGTAATAACTCAGGGCAAAATTGCTTCCTGGTTCTGTACAATCACATAGGGCAGGTCTGCCACAGGTTAGGACTTAGGGAATAAAGACTGGGACAAAGGATGTGGTTTACACTTAAGGGAAAAAGTAGCAAATAAAGTGATGTTTCTAAGGCTTAGACCTCCACTGGAGCAGGGCAGCTGAATGCTAGCCCTTTCCTGGGGAGGATGTAAGGAGATTGTATCCAACAACACAAACCAGCCTTTGTGAATAAGTGCAAATTACTCTGGATTATTAACACTTCTATATGTGTGTGCTTATTAGTTTTGAACACAGAGGCTATTAGTAATATATTGGCAGGAAAATGGCAGCATCAGACACAAGTGTTAAAAATTATGCTGAGATGTCCTAACTTCATTGTACTTTTTAAATCATATTTTCCTACCCTCTCTTTCAATGCTACAAGCAGCACATAGCTGCAACATTACACCTCCAAGACACAGAATTCGTATTGCGTTGGTGTGAAGAACTAATAGGATTCCAGTACAAAGCACTTTAATCCATTGCTAAGTGACAGTGTAGTAATATGATGTGAGGAAGGGACATGGCTAACATGCCACTTCTGCTCTTCAAAGACTTAGTTTTATAATCCTCTGCAAAAGTCTTTGTTCAGGTTTCTGGAAGTATTTTGTAACTGCCCACACTTGCCTTTAAACATTGGCTCAAGCCCTACCAATGTATTAGCTGCAAAATTCCATCTGTAATTGGTTATGCTTTCAGCCTCTGAAGCACCATATAATGGTATGCTGTGTTGGAGCTGTAACTATTATCTTTAATATTTCAGTAGATTAATTGCTAATGCAGTTTTAAGGACCAATAAAGTTGTCACCAGCAGATCAGTAATTTTATCATCACTGCTACATAAAGCTTCTGAGCTTGAATATGACATCTGGTCAAGTATAGTGTGTCAGCCTCATGTCTGAGTTAGGGGTAATGGATACTTGCAGCCCCATTTTAATCTCACAAGTTTCAGTGCTGGTGGGGGGATATACTGGCATGCTGTCTGCTGATCATGCTGGTGCTTGTGGACTTTTCTGGGTTTAAAGCTATATGTGCTTATGTAGCTGAGGTCTATTGTGGTTGAGGACTTAACACTTTCCTCACCTTAATCTTATACTGGGTCATTAAAGCTGGGTAGGTTTAATCCTTTTCTGTATACAATAAATCAGACTTTAGTTGTTTGGAACACTCAGGGGTTCATCTAAAATATTGCTGTGCCTATAGGATATAAATCTAAGAGATCCTAGGATTCCTTTGTAATAGAAATAGAGCTATTCAAATACAGACTCTTGTCAGTGCAGCCTAGGTTTGGTTAGATGAGTTGCACCAGATTGTTCAGATGCTTGGCTCTGTGCTGTGGACTTGTAATCTTAAGTGACATAGATCCTGTCACTGAGAAGATTACCAGATTGGAAGCTCTTTCTCCACCATTAACTCATTAAAACTGCACATTATTACAGCACTGCATAATACAGTAGTCCTTGTGTTCTGTTGAAAGTGGTCCAGCATGTTTCTGTCTTTCCATAACAGTTTCCACTTGACCTGTCTGGATGCCAAAGTCTCAGCCTAAAGAAGACTTTGAATTCTGCCTAAAAGCATATTCAGAACTGAGGTCTTACACAGTGCTGCTGAATAGGATGACACTCAGCATCCTTACTGCAGCAAGACTTAACCCAAGTGTCTCAAGCATGTGGAATCAAAGCTGGGAAATGGAGATCTGGAGAAACCACTTTGCTGAGGTGTTGCCTTCAGTTTCTGATCTGTATGAACTGTTAAGCTGTGGGGAAGGTGTGCATGGCAAATAGACAAAAAATCTGATATTGTTATATGAAAAATGCATGTGCTAGAGCAGGCTGGAATGACACCTCTTCTATTACTCTGTCTCCAACACGATGGGAAATGGGCTACACTGCATTGAATAAAACACAGCTTCATCTTGGTTCTTGTTCAGAGACCCTGGCAAAGCCACTGAGTGCATGATGATGAACATCTCTTCTGCTCACAGCTGTGTCTTTGCATGGCCAGATCATGTACTGCCAACTCGTGATTCTTTTGTGCGGTATAAATAATGAACTATAGAGGCTGATACTTTTACAAATCATTTAGAAACCTTATTCCCTTGATGCCCAAAGAAAATCAGGCTGTTAAATTTCTGTATAGCTCATGAAAATATTGTCCCTTTAATATTAGTGGGCTGTATCAAGTAAATATCCTGTAAGTGTTAGCCTTATAGTCAATGGGGCTTTGGCTTCTTAATGCCATTGCGAGTCCATTGAGATAGGATTTGTAAGAAGAGTTAATACCTTTTACTAAAGCAAATGATATCTGAGGAAAAGAGAGGAGACTTTGGGGCATATAAGCCATTCTTCAGGTCATCTGTATTGTGAGTCTAGACCTTAGTTTCAAAGTGATGTACAAGCCCTTCAAAATGTCACTCAGTGAAAAGATTTACTATGTCAGACTTCTTTCTCCCCCTCCCCTTTTTAGTGCTGGTGTAAATCAGAAGTGGTTCAGTGGAGCTAGACTGTGTCAAACTCTCCAAGAGACATGGGCTGTACAGTATATTACTGGTACTTGCTCAAACAGAACAGTAACTCTTACCTTTTCAGCACATCTTGGACAGCTCTTAGCTCCCTGTCATTTTCCTTTCCCTAATGGTCTCAAGGCAGAAAACAGTCGATAACTCTGGCAGTAAAAAAACAAGTGCCCTTTAACTGGAAGATGGAAGCTAAAACATTTCTTTAGAAGCGCTGTACACTGCTAAATAAGGCCATGGCTATTTTTACCAAATACTGGGTTTGGAAGCTTAATTGTCTTTATTCTGCTCATAGAAATCAAAATCATACTTTTTGGCAAGATGGACCTAAAATAAAATGCAGTTGGTGTGAAAAATCGAGATGAACCAACTCTCTTTTTAACTTTTCCTTATTTTTCCTTAAAGCAATTATAGATATGTTCTGTGACGTGCCCTCATCTTTCCCTGGCTTGTCCGCATGCTGCAAGGCTTGTCACAGGCTGCATGGGTCTCTGCTAGCCACGCATGCAAAGGCTGCAAAGCTAAATGCAAGCTCTGAAGCTGCGTCCTATCTTGTTGCCAGGGAACAGTGACAAAGAACTGCCTGAGCTCAACTGGAATTTAGGAACTGTCTTTGCAATGAGCTGCTTCTGTGACCTTGGGAAGGAATCTGTATGGGGTGAGATTCCTCTCTTCCAATGTCAGGCTCTCAGTTGTTAAGACTTTGGTTTGATGGAGGACTTTGTGTATGGGAGGGGAGAGCAAGAGGAGACTGGTCCCTTATTTTAGATATTTATATAAAAATGGGACAAGCCTCCCACTGGGGACATCTGCTTCTCTCCAACTATAATGTGAGCCCAGATGGCTACCTTGGACCAACACCTAACATCTGGACTTCTGCATGACTGCAGAAGTGTTTGTACTCTGTATTAATCCCTGCCTGACCCAGACAGAGTCTGAAGTCTCCACGGTTGTCGCAAAGGCAACTCTTTGCGTTTGCTGTTATGTGACTTGTAGCAACAGCATCAGCAAGGTGGGGTTTGCACATTCTTAGATTTCTGAGTGTTGTTGGAGGTTAGCTTTGAAGGAATGAAGAATTCCTCCTCCCTCTTCCTCACTGTACTTCTGAAGCCTGAGTTGTGCTGTTCAAAGTGCTTTACAATTGCGGTTGGTTCTTATCTCCAGGAATTGCTGATCTGACCAATCCTCTGAGGATCCTTTTCTTTGAATGTGGCAAAAAGGGAGCTTTATCCAGAAGCAGTAATGGGGTGTTAGTGATGGCTCATGGCACCCATCACCCAACAGTGCCAGCTGCTGAATGAATCAAGATGAGTAACAACAAAGCATATGGCCAGTCTATGCAGAAAGCTATTCTGCAACAAACATTGAGGACCCTGGAAGATGGGACCTGCAGCTAGAATAGCTTCTTTCCAAAACCATTTCATCCTGGTGGGATAATTCTGCAGCTGTAAGTGCGTGTTCTGTATGTAAGTGTGTGCATCCTGGTCTAAAGGATTTCATGTATTCTCTTTCTTCAGTGGTGAAGGCAATTGTATACTTTTGGGGTAAGAAAGTGAACGATCAGTTCACCACTTTTGAATTTGGATCAAGCAAGTTTTCCCCAGTAGGAGAATTAAGAGACTTCTTTCCTTATAGACATTTCATTTTAAATTCTCTTCTATTTGATTTAAACTCATTTCACTCCACCAAAGGGGAAATGCTTTTCTGGTCTTTTTTTTATGAAATCAAGCTGAAAGATTTCTTCTGTCGATGCTTTGACAGTTTTCTGAAGCATCTACCTTAGCTTTGATCTCTTCTCCCCATTAATTTTTAACACTTGTTAAAGGATTTGTTCTATTTGTGAGTTGTGAGAGGGTGTCTTAATTTATAGACAGCTCAAGTATCTCTCGGTGTAATTTCAAAGTGTAAATTTTTCCCCTTCAAGAACTTAATTCAAGTCCTCAGCTACCAGACTCTACATAACTGCTTTGGATCTTATGAAACTCTCTTGGTATGCACCTAGCAAAACTTCTGGCCCTATTAGTTATGGAGTTTAGAACTGATTTCTCACCAAGAACTTCACACCTCAAAGAGTCCTCTTTCAACTACAGCAAAAAACCTTGGGTTTCATTAGAGGAGGAAAAAAACCCACATTTATGTATCAAGAACTGGGATTGCAAGAAATACCAAAGTTATCCATATTCAAATAGATGAATTAGTAACTTTCATCCAGAAAATACACAAAAATGCAACTTTCCTTTCAGAAAACAGCAATGTTTTCCACCAACCTCTCAAATACTGTGCTTTTGAAACATTCATTATGTGTTTCTCCATGGCTTACCTGGTTTTCCACATTGAGAGCGTACAAGATTGCCTGGGATGTTAGTAGTAAACATGAAAATTAAATGAATCCACAGTCCAGGCTTGACTGTGTCGTATGGGAGAGATTAGCAATATTAGTAGCAGCATTCCTTAGGAGAGTCCTGAGTTTATCTTTATCTATTTCTGTACATAAAATAACCAGTTATCTGTCTCCTGTCCCTACCCTTCAGTAAAGATGAGAAATGTGGGGGTTTTGTTGTTTTGGGTACTTTTCCTGTTTTTCAGCTGAAAAACTCTGCAAATCACAGGACAAGATGCAGGTGTTTATAACCATCTTAACTGCAATAAAACCAAGACAGGGATAAAGAGGTGAATGGGATGCAGTTTCAGGCTGCTCTCTGAAGGGTAGTCTGCTGCATTTTAGTACCAAATCAACTTACTTTTGCTGGAGAAAATACTTTTTGACCTGTGTGGTGGACCAAACATCTCCTAAGCTTCATCAGCTCAATGAAAGGCCATGATGCTGCTGCAATATCTTTTTGTAAAGCAGCGAAGATAAAATATGGAGGTTAAGAGATGGCCATGCATCACATCCCACAGGAAGAGGATCAGAGCCCCTCGGATAGGGTCTGGACTGATTCTGTGCAGCCAACATCCTCCTGCAACCCAGTAGCCTATTTCAAAGGGGAGTCTGGCATTTATGGGCAACCTTTGACATGAGGTGTATTGCCTGGGCAGTGTGTATAGGTTAAACCAGCAGGAGCAGACTCTATCACCCTGCCACATGCTACCTAATAAATGGCAGATCAGAGATGTGCTTTAAAGATGCTTTTCAACTGTAAAATTCACATCAAGACTTCACCCATTCCCCTGCTTTCTTCTGCCCTCCCTTCCATTTTCTTTTCTCTCCCCCCATGCCTGTGATATTTGATATCAAAGACCCTTGGTTGAAATGAAGCTTTCCTTCACACCCGCAGCCTTTGCTTTTTTCCTCCTAAACTCAGGACATCGAATGCCCACGCTCTGCTCTGGGAACAAGGCACTTGCTGGTGTTTCGTTACTAGAGCATCACAAATGCACAATTCACTCATCCAGCGCTCTGCTTGCTTTGGTCCAGCTCCAGAGACAGACCTGTCTGATCTGTCCATGTATTCTGATATGTGCTACAAGGGTGAAAAGAAAGAGCTTTAAATATCCCAGTGTATCGCCTCAGCTCTTTCCCTCATTTGTCATGTTGGAACCTTCTTTTTGGGGGCAGAAATACTATCAGCATCTATTCACAAAAGGTTGCATTGGGATCTAGCTGTGTTAACTCTGTGCTAATCTGGGTTGCAAACTAAATGCTCCGGAAGATGCTACAAATGTTAATGCAAATACTATTGCAATATACTTGCCATTGCTTCCACAAACATCTCTCTTTTCTGCTCAGCAGAGAGAGGCACAGGAGACTCTGGATATAAAGGAGCTTTCCGTGTGTTCCATAGATTTCCCCTCCTTCCTTGGTCATATTTTGTTGGTCTGTGTTGGATCCTCTTTTGTGGCACAAAGCTTTTCTTGTGTGCACATCTTAGCTTGAATCCTTAAGTACAGTCCCCTCCAATCTACCATTTAGCTACAAAACCATACTGTTTCTTCCCTCTTCTGCTCAAAGCTTTGTGTGTCTCTGCTTTTGCTTTCTTGTCTTGCAGGTCCTTTCTAAAGCTTCTGTCATCTCTGTTCTTCTGCTGTACGTGACAAATCTCTATTGCTTCATAGGATGGGGGAAGAAAACATAATGGTTACTTTTCCCACATACAGATCCTTCAAAAACTGCTTGATGTTGGTCTGGTGTTCAAGGC
>JANHGB010047832.1:0-16283 GCA_026283785.1 Coracopsis vasa
AGGGATGGGGCAGCCACAGCTTCTCTGGGCACCCAGTGCCAGCGCCTCAGCACCCTCACAGGGAAGAGCTTCTTCCCAATGTCTAGTCTCATTCTCACCTCTTTCAGTTTGAAACCATTCCCCCAAGTCAGACCTGTTTATCGGATGCTGTTCAACTCCACAGCATTCATCAGAGATGTAATTATACATTTATGCATGAAGAAACTTTGCAAAGTTAATTTTATTGGTAGGGAAAAATATCTGTGGAAATCTGGTCTTTTCTTCTCTCCTGCTGGCTTCTTATAAAAGATGGATTTTGGGCCCAGTGGACTGTAACTCCTGTAAAATCTCTGTTCTGTAGGTATTTCTGTAGATACTTAACAGCTCCAAGGGAGCCTTTACAAGGGATTATGTCATGATATGGAGCCTTTAAGATCTTTTTGCATATTGGGGCAAAATACAGTTGTGCCATGAAGCAAGGAGGGAATATACAGTAGCTGACATCCAGGGAGCAAGTCTTTACCTGGTTCAAATCATTGTAGCAACCTAAGAAGTGATTTTGAAAACTGAATTGAACAAAGCTACTGCAAACCTGCATAGAATCTTACTTCCATTTCAGCTGACTTGATTTGCGTGTGCAACTGAATCAAACTGATGGAGAAGTATATTAGCTTTTATAATGGAAAAGTTCCCAAAGTACTTTTCACTACAAGTTCTGTGCAGTTTGGGCCCAGCCTTGCTCAGCAGTCTCTTTAAGTGTCCTGCATAGGCTTGTGTTGATGTGTGATGTTTTCCAACAAGCTCCATGCCTTCATTCCTCCAACCTGTCCTGACACTGTAGGCACTGACTCCGTAGTCTGATGCCTCATCACACGGCGTGTTTGGAATGACAGTGCTACTCCCATTAGCCTCCCTTGATGTCTGTTTGCCATAGCAGCTTTTCAATTATTTAACATGTAAACAGCTGGATTAAAGGAATGCAGAAATGTTACAGGCACTCACAAGGTTTGCTCCAGAAATTAGGACTGCAGCAGAACTTGGGAAAAGAATCAACATTAACCACATGCACCAACCTCACATTGCTCCAGGGACAGGGAAGTCCTGAAGTTGGGAACTGCCAAAAGACCTTTTTAAGTAGAGAGCACATTATGATGCTGTGTCTGGATACCCTGTTATTTAAACCATCAAAACATGACTATTTTCCAATCAATAAGCGAGCTTTCAGCTTAAAATCTGTGCTCTGCATGGATGTGTGTGTGCCTGCAATTGGAGTGTATAACCCATGGAATATGTACGTATAAAAATATGTTGTACATCTCCAAGAGGTAAAGGGGATTGGATTTTCTCCCTGAGAAGTCTTTTAAAGTCAGTTCAGTGTGGGGTTTGTGTCCAGCTTTAACACTGCTAAACTCTTGAAATAGCCTCATCTCTGGCGTTTGTAACACCTCCTTAAGCATCGAGTTTAATCTGCCCCTGTGATCTCTCCAAATCAAGGAAGAGTATTAGAATTCGAAGGGGATGAAGAATACAGATCGTAGTTGCTGTGTTTGGAAACAGCTGGAGCCCTCACACAAGCTCATTAGTCTCGTTACAAAGCAGAGCAGTGCAGAAGTCTTACCTTAATGAGATTAACCATAAGCACAAACAAGCCAGTGGGTGAATGACCACTCTGCTCAGGCAGAGGAAGCTGCTGGTTGCACGGGGGCTTTATTAATCATGGGCTTGAGTGGGGTGATCAGCAGCTGGGTGAGGGGATAGAAAGTTTGGTCCATTGAGACTTGGTCTCACTGTTGTGCAGCCTCTTGCAATTCCCCTCAAGGTCCACAGCCAGGTCGGTGTCTGCTGTGTAAAGAGGCCCAGGAATCAGGTATTTACTTTTTGGTTTTGATATGTTTCACAGGCCTTGCTCATTTTCAGTAGGTGGAAGGTCAGGAGCTGGAATTACAGAGTGTTAACTTAGGATCTCTCCTAGAAGCCCTGGGAATGTGTTTTGCTCTAGCCAGAGGGTAAGGCTCCGTAGCTGAACACAAGGCTCTATAACAACATCGTGAATATACACATAGATATGCTGTAGTGATGAAGGGGGAGATCCAAACGATGACCTTCACTACAAGAATGGGTCCCCATTGCTGTGCAAAAGGAGCAGCTCACTCACCAGGTGGGGATCTTGAAGGAGCCACCACTAAAACCAGATCTGAACATGTGCACTTGAATAGGTGAACAGCAGATTTTGCATTGTCTGAAGTGATGTGGGAATAGGTATTACATATACACAGTAAAATGAAACCAGTCTCATGCTTCAGGGTGTAAATTGATCACTGGAAAGGTCAGGAAGCAATTTTCCTCTCCTGTTAACATCAGTGCACAGTCAACTTGGGGTGCGCGCGTGTGTGTGAACGTGAGCGAGGGAGGGCTGGAATGAAGGGAAGCAATTTCTCCTGTAGTATTTGCCAGAAGCAAAATAACTTCTGCAGCCAGGAGTTCATAGCAAACTGCTCAAGTGTTTGAGTTTTACCTCGTCTTGATTTCTGGGTGTCCAATCTAAGGTGCTTTAAAGGAGCTTGGCTTTCACAATGTGTTTCATGAGTGTTCCAGGCTGCTTTTCAATGTGTGCAGTTGCCCCAAGTGGCTCTTCTTGCATGAAATGTGGGCTTTGAGCTTGATGTCTAGTCATGGCAGAAATGATGTCAGAAATACAAGATGGTGCTTGTATGCATTCTTGTTTGCAAAATGGCAATGACGTTTTGGGTGCTCTTTCCATCTTTCTCTGGTTGCTGGGTGAAATCTCAGGCTGTGGCTGTTTGATGAACAAGGGTTGCTTTGTGCACCAGGAGCAGAGTCCCTGGTCTACAGCCTGTAGCACTGCACGTTTTACAGGACACATTGGCATGCACGTTTCTGTGAGTCCAAGCTCTTCAACATTAAAGCAAGACCCTTCATTTTAATCATTAGAGAATGAATCCAGTGCTAATAGCACTTAATTGTTTCACTAGAATGATCTCCGTTGGTTTTGGCAGCCAAAATGAAAACAATTCCAAATACCATCAAAGGAGCTTATCCACACACAGCATGTACCGGGAGAGGGGCTTGATACACAACGGTGGGTGAATATCCTAACATCTCCTAATTCTACAGACGGCTCTGTAATCCTTTTCTGTCTCAGTCTATGATCTTGAAAGGTCCGATGGGTAAAAGCAAAAGGAATAAAATAGACACTGAAAACCTTGCTCTGTGGCCCTGGAAATCGCACGGCTGTGCCTCAACCATACACCTATATTAATCTTGACTTTCTTGAAGCTTGCCCGCTAGTTTAAATTTGTATGCGACATCAAACATACCTTTTCACATATGTTCTTTCCAGATTTTTTTTAACAGTTACTTAGCAGTTTATAGAAGGAAGTGAATGATCTCATCAAGCTGCTTAGAAATTAAAAAAAAATCTGTGCTTATTAATTATGCAGGATTAGTCTAATTATAATTCAGCAAATTAATTAGCGACAGAAGGTGTTCTGAAACATTGGAGTACATTTGCATGTTAAATGGAGAGGCTAGTCTGTAATATATGTAAATTTATGCATGGCTTCATAGTTTAATTTAAAAATTTGCAGCTGCATATGGTATGGGAGCAGGTGAAAAGTCAGTTTTAGTTTAATGATGCTAACAAACATTGGATGCTGTCCTGTCTTAGGGAAGGAATGCGCTGAATGCACCCCGATCTGCCAATCTATAAATCTGTCATAGGAATATAATGTTACACCAATGCTCAGGCTCAAGGTCATCTGTGACTAGACCCAGAAGTACAATAGGTGCAGATCTACCGACTGAATAAACCTCAGGAAAGGGAGGAGGTGAAATGCGCACGGACCCGAGGTGCTGGGCTGTAAATTTGCCTCTTTAGCAGATGAACGCATGTTTAGATGAATACAGTTTATGGCCAGGCAATATTCTTGTCTTCATAAATGAGTGAGAGCCTACAGCTGAGTGATATCCACTCTGGCAGGTGTAAAATAGGTGCCTAACCTTGGTTCCATCTCTAACATCCGCATCAGTGCAACTTCCTCATCTCTTGGAGTCACCGGAAAGTTATTCCCAAGTTGGACATTAACTGCAGGGTGAAGAGTTTTTATGTTCTGGCCGCTGCCATCTGGCAGAAGGAGTAAAAACCAGCAGCAGCAAAAAGGCTGTTGGTGTAATTGGTGCTCACTGTTCAGTCTAGCATGGCTCAGTAGGCAGATTGTTCTTGAGAGGGGTGGCGAAGAGCATGGAAGAGTCAAGAGATGGGGGAATCATAAGGGCCTATTTTGCCATTAAGAATGAGCCTTTCTGAGATCCATAGGGTTTTGAAAGTAGAACTTGAGTTAAATTTGCACCTCTCTAGAGCTATAAGGACAAAGGGATACCAAAGAATAAATAGATGTAACCAGGGCTGCAGAGCTATGTTTCCGTGATGCTGTCCAGCACCAAACCATTGGGTTCTGCTGAGGCAGACTCAAGTGGAGTGAAGAGGAATTTGGCTGTGTGTTATGCTGGGTGTTATGTTCTGGAGCAAGGAGCTCTATGGAATTTTTGTCACTGTTAGAAAGAACCAGTAAAATCACAAACATCACAAAAATCACTACCATGCTTGCAGGCATGGTAGATGGTTCCTGGCTTGATCTGTGCTGTGGGGCAAGTCCCTTTATTTCTAGGTGCCTTGACTTCCCCATCAGTGAAGTGTGTATAAAAGCCTTTCTTTCCTCCTGTCCTTTGTGTATCTTTTCTCCAATACCAATTTCACATTGTGACTGTGTGATGCTTAGCACAGTAGGAGCCCATAGACACTGTAATAAACCAGGGAATATTATCTGAACATCCCTTTCAACAGCCCGTCAGCCCAATCCTCTCCTCTATTACCTCCCTGCCTATTGACTTTTGATTATGCTATGGCATTTGGTCCGGTGCCAAATGGCATGAATAATATGGATCTTACAGTATAAATAAGCTTTTAGCCATTGTCTTGTAAGTTACTGGAAAGTTTTGGGGTGGGAGGAAGGAGGAAAACCCAAAGGGAAAGGGAAACTACTCAGATTGCAGAGAGCCCTCCAAAGACTTTTTGGAGACCAATTGCAATTACAAACACGCTGTTAGTGTTGTGTTTCATTTTCAATTCGAACCCATAGAGTTCAATTATTATTTTCATTAATGGTGTCAGGTTTTCATCAGAGTGCACAAACAAGGAGGTTTTCCTTGGAGATCTTTTTTTCTCCTAGCAAATGTGGCCATGCCAAATAACTACATTGAGCACCGAGAAATGACTGTGTGTAACCGGCAGCGTGCTCCCCCCAGCCCTTGTTTCTTGAAAATGGAATCACTTTGCAAGACAGAATAAGCATTTACCAAATGAGTGTGAATTGCAGTTGCTCAGAAGGAGTTGAACAGAAGCTGCTTTAGAGATGAGAATTGTGCAGGAGGTGGAAAACGTACAGAATAGAAACATCCAGTTTACTGACGTGTTTTGGGGTTGGATGACATTGCAGGTTCACATTCAGTTCCTATTAATTTGGAAAGTAAGCTTTTAAAAGAAAGCCACTAGATACAGGGCAGAGAGAAATACGATGTTCTAGGCTGCAGAGAGATGGGAGATTTGAGGAGGAATTGTTCTGTGGTGGAGACATGAGGCTGGGAGATGGACATGAATTCAAACCCAACCATTGCTGTGGACTCAAGGTGCAATGTTCTTTCTTGAGCTACCTAAAATACAGGATGTCACTACTTTCACCCTGGTCCCACATTAAAACTTAAAACCTAAATTGGAGTGATTGACTCAGTGTGGGAGAAGGAAAGCAGGATGTTAAACAGTGGATGTTGGTAAATGACACTGGGCTGTTAGCCTTGGAAAACAGAAGTGTTTTGATAGTTAAGATTACGTGATGTTTCCAATTAATTTGAGGGACACAATGTCTTGTAGAATTTTAAAGGCCTTTTTTGAGTTTTTCTGCTTTATTAAAGCTAAAATTGCTAATTCCACCTGTTCCCTATTACACTTAATCTGATCTGCATCTCTTCATGTGCTTTGCATTTCATCTTGGAATGAGCACGCTGTTCTTCATAGAATGGTTTGGGTTGGAAGGGACCTTAAAAATCATCTTCTTACTGATTGATTGAGTGTTAATTTAATAATAAAGATGGGCCTAAACAGGAAACTTCTGATCTAGGCTTTCCTGAGCGCAAAGGATCTTTGTGTCCTGTAGATTTTAGTCCAAACCACCTTGTTTTAATAATACAGGTTACTCCTGAACTGTACTCTTTACACTCTGCAGAAGCAGACTTCACCTTGGCAAGCAGCTATTTTGAAACTGGGAAAGAAATGTGGAGCACAGGAAAAAGATCCTGTGGAAAGGGGTCAGGATCAGTGCATAGAAGCTGAGACATCATCAGAGAGGTAAGATGAGAATGCAGTGGCAGTGGAAGGGGTTTATGTGGCAGGAAGGATAGGTGGAAGCATGAAAATAGGAATCATAGGAGTTTGTGAGGAGGGGACCTCGAAGGATCACTTGCTCCATCTCTCTTAGGTTTGCAAACACCTTAGCTCATCTCTACACAAGGCTGAGGAGTTGCACAGTCTGGTTGTCCTCTGCATGCAGCAGCTGGAGAAAGGTCTTACCAGATTGGTGGTCCCCTGACTGAAGAAAGTGGTTTGGATTAAGGCAAGGGGATAGAGAAGCGTTCCTTGTTTTTCCCATCAGGAAGTGAGGATGTTGTTGGGGACCAGCTTCATGTTCATGTGCATTTTTGGTGCAACTGGAGTCTTTCTATCAAAAACCAAGTGACAAATGAACAACCACCTCCTCTTCTCCTGGCCTAGGCCTGGGATCTCACATCATCTGACTCCTGCCCCATTCCCTCGTAGTAAATCTCTGACAAACTCCAAAAAGTCTTTTGACCTACATGTGTTGGGTTTCACATTCGTTGTGCACAGGAGTTTTGTGAAGATGAATTAGCTGCTGTTTGTGGAGGATCATATAAATACTCTGGATTGTTGTAATAACCTCACTCATTCCTCACACACTATAAGGTGTATGTTCATTAGAATGCCTTTGTGCAAAGCCTGATCCCACATTGACTGTAACTGCTGGAAAAGAGCAGGAAATTTTCTCATCAGCTCCCTAATAATACACACCGACATAATAGATTGAAATTACTCCAGAGATAAATATTCAGATTATAAAGAAGTCCTCTACTGTGATATTCATTAAAATCAAGGTGATGATATCAAATAAATGCGATTAATTGATTTTAAGCACTGACCTTCAAATGAATGTGCAGAATCTGACCTAGGCCCTTTGAAAAGAAGACATTTGAGTCCAGCTGCCTACTTTGCCTTGTTGTGCCATGGGGTAGGGTTACCGGTCACACTTATCTCAGAGTCTGCAATGCCAAGACACACACGGGTGAGTTGAGAGCAGGATGGGAGCTTTGATGGGGTTGGAGCCAGGCCCTCACTGTAATGATTATTTTACAGTTCATAGTAGATTTAATCTTTGTATTGTTTAACTGGAGCAAAGCTCTCCATAGTAACAGCTTCTAGTTTTCTCTTGGTTCACTTTGTGACTTTTTGGAAGCACTTGAATTGTTTAAGCAGAATGCCACCAGATCTTTATGTTTTCATTAGGTTGAAGCATCCTAGAGTTTGCTGATAAACATGATCAGACGAGGTGGGATTGTGCCAAAAAGGGCCTGAGGCCACGAATCCAAATTCTACAGTAACCCAAACAAGACAGGATTAGCTCAGTATTTGCTTTACAAGGGATATTTTGGAAGTGTATCCAGAGGCTGCTCGTAAGGTAAAACCAGCATTACAAGCCTTGATTCTGTACCTGTATTTTAAGAAAGCACAAAAGGTGGATGAAGAAGGTTAGTTAAGATGTAGAACCAGGAGTCAGGAGAGCTGAGTCCTAGTCCCAGCTCTGCGGCAGACCTGCGATGTGATGGGGAGCAATTCCCTCCCAGTTCCCAGGCCCTGGCATCTTTGCCTGTGTAATGGTGAGTTCCACCACCTGCTGCAGAGGGGTTTTGTGAGCCAGAGTTAATTGAAGTTTAAGTCCCACAGAATGGCGCTATAAAAGCACCAAGCATATTATCTATTTCTGTGGTTCCATGTGGTGAGACTAATCAGTCCCAGGTCTTGGGGCAGGGTTTTAGAAAGACATTAATGCATTCTTCTGTTAAACCTCTACCTTCTGCTGCATGTGGGACTGCTCTTTAGAGCTTCCGTCTTGTCCTGTTGAAGTCAAAAGGAGGTTTTTTGCCTGACTCCAATAGGATTTGATTGAGGTTCTCCTCAATCATCCGTGATGAAGGAGGAACATTCTCAGAGGTGTGGAACTTGCTTTCTAGTTCTAGCCACGTTTTAAAGTTGCTTCAGGTGGGTACAGAACCTAATTATCCATCTATCTATGTAGATATATAAAATATACAGAACCTAATAATATATATATCTGTATATAGTATATAGGTATACATCGATGAGGTAGGAGTGTGGGTCTGCAGTTTCTTTGGAAAGACCTTGAGAGATGCAAGAACTTTGCCCTTCCCCTTTCTCTTTGCCCATTGACAGGGGAATCTGTTCTGCCTCTCTCAGCTGTATTATGGGCTGTATGAGCACTCCCCGTCTGCTTTCCCACCAAGTCAGATCCCATTGCTCATAGTATTGCTGCAAAACAGTTGAGATAACACAGCTGTCTTTGTACTGAAGTGAAAAAGGGGCACTTAAATGATTCATCAACCTCGCTTCTCAGTGACTCCCAGTAGGAGGTGCAGCAACTTTTAACATAGCTCCTTCTAAATCCTAAAAGAGGGAGTTGTATTTAAGGTGGCTTTTAGGAGACCTCTGCAAGTGCATCAGGCTGTAGGTAGAAAGCCTGAGAGAGACAATAGGAAAAAAAGGATAATTCTGTAGTTACATCGTCATTAATTTTATGTCTATGCATTAAGTTAATCAGGTTTTCTATGGTAATGCCAGGATTTTTAGAGGTAGTGATTTAAAAGTGTTTAGTTCTTCCCCCAGTGCCCTTAGATGGCGAGCTCTGAGGTAAGTGGGCCACACTTGCTCTGCTTGGCTGGACTCAGAGTTATCTGCTAAACTCATAGCTGATGTTCCTTAGCAAGAAACAAAAGCCAGCTAAAGAAACATGAAAAGGAGCTAATTCTTCAAATGGCTTTTTATTTTTTGATGCGTGTGGAGGTTAAAGCCAAAACTTAAAGGTTCTCATTTATAAAAATTAATAAAGCTTTTCTGCAATTCTCCTGTTACCCCTAAACCAGCTTCATTTAGCGCTAAACCTTCCCTACTCTTTGCTCCCCCCAAGTCATTTTTATTCTAATGCTGCAATAAATATTAATGCCTTTCCCAGATGCAACCACTTAAAATATATATGTATATATATCGGCCTACCAAATCCTTCATGCAGATGCCCAGTTGTGGATAAAATTTGACTGGAGAAACTTTGAAAGAGGAGAAAAAGAGAGATGTGGTTTCTTGGGTATGCATCTAAATAGAACTGAAACTAAATCTCGGGTGATGGGAGGGAAAACTCTCTTAGTGCAGCATATCCAGTGAGCTTCAAAGAAACTGCAGACCTCTTGGCACTGGCAGTATATGGGAATACTGCTCAGGCACTAAAACCAAAGCCAGCACTTCCAAAAGTGAGGTGAGGAATTACTGATGCCCGTTTTGTGCTATCTTAAAGGTGCACCATTTTCAGCAGCTGAGGTGCTCAACAGTTCCAAACGGTCAGGCTCTTCAAGCTCTCTCTAGTGGCTCATTTGGAACTTTTACCTTTCTGTATCTGCAGTTTAGGGGTTGGTGTGACCTGGGTGCTGCAGTATCCTATAGCTCTTCCCAAAGCCAGCCCAGCTGACACAGCGAGCTCTCTTACAGACGCTGTTTGTTGCTCTGATTTTCTTTGTCCTTTAGTTCCTGTTGATCAGTTTTCTCCTTTAGATGAATAGGAACGTGAGCATTTAAAACATTTAAAAAGGAAACTGCACGTTGTCCTGATTAATTTGATTATGTTTGATTTATTTTGCCTTGAAAGTAACAACTTGGTGTGGATTTTAGTTTGCAGTTACCCTCCAGTATAATCAGTTACCCAGCAGCGCACTGATTTTCATGTAGAAGTTACTTGCCTTGGTTTCATTATCTACTTTGGGTCCATTCTGCAGTTTTTCCTTCCAGAGGTAGCTCTCAGTAACAGAAGCCCTTTGTGTATCTGCAAATAATGACTTTATATCTGTAAGAAGAGGGCAGGATAAAAAGGGGTGTTTGTGAGTAATGGCTCTGACTGGAATTCTCCTGTGAATCTTCGCGCCGGCACGCTGTGTTTTTCCTTCTGCAAACATTCTTGCAGTTAAAATCTTGCTTCCAAATCACCCAAATGAAAGAGGTCACAGATTTTAGCATGAGGAATCTAAGTCTTATTTGACAGAGTATATTCACTCAGTGCTGCTCCTGGGCCATGAAGTTCTGTAGGGGTTTTAGTTGAGAAGACACGGAGGTGACCAGGGCTCTGTTGGGAGAAGTTGCCCCCTGCCAGTTGAGCATGAACAGGTCTCTGCTGATGAACCTCAGCGTGGTGAGGGACCATGGCAGGATGTCATCTGTGTGAAAGGAAGGACCAGGAGCTCTCTAAGTCATAAATGAGAAGGAACGATGGAAATAAAATCCGGTCTCCAAAATGCACAAAGAAAAAGAAATATTTTAGCTGTTTAAAAAATATTTGTGAGCGATTTCAGGCCAAAAGGAACATTTGAGCAACCTGGTCTAGTGGAAGGTGTCCCTGCCCATGGGAGGGGGTTGGAACTGGATGAGCTTTAAGGTCCCTTCCAACCCAAACCGGTGTGGGATTCTGTGCTTTTAATTTACAAAGCTCACTGGAAGGCTGCGTTTTGTGGCAGTCATTTTACATGGCATTATCTGGCTCTTTTTTGTGGGTTCAATTGTCATGAGGTTTCTGAAGGGTTTTGTTTGTTCAAGCGCCATATAAACGGATCAGATCCTTGGCTATTTCTTTGTATGTTTGGGGCAGATGGAAGAGAAATGCCGCGATGGAAGTGGTGCAGAGCAAGCAGCAGTAACAAGGGCGAGCGGATTCCTGCTTTATTGTCTTGTGCGAGGACTCTTTGGGTGGGTGGTGGTGGTAAAGCCAGGAAATATACATCTTTCTCCTTTAAAGTTCTAATTCAAGGCATGAATGTGTGAGTTCTGAAGGGACTTAGGGACTGCGGTAAAAAATCGTTGTCATAGTAACAGAAAGGGAAATAGGCTTGGCTCACCTGGGACTTTAACTTACTGCAAAAGCGGCTTTTTTTTGTAAGGAAAGCACTCAGCAAAGCGAAATAAATAAATAAATGGCTCTTTGTATTCCAAATCAATCCTTCAACTCCTTATTTTTAATTCCAGCCAAGTCTTTTTTCCTTCCAAATCTATCTCAAAGTCTTTGATTTTTTTGATTTCTTTAATTATTGCAGTTAAATCTGGTTTTGTCCGACAAATGGAACTGAAAAGAATCACAGCGAAATCTTTCCACTTGTGATAGAGGATGCCAAAAAAAATCCTTGCCTGCTAGGTCTGAATTTTCAAGACGGGCTTGGTCTGGTTTTGAGCCAACAACTCTGGTTTTTCATGTAATTTCTTTACTTCTGAATTTCCTAAATGTAATGGGATGAATCAGATAACAAAGGGATGACTCCTCTCCTCCCTGGATCTGACACACGGTTTCATGGAAATCGCATAGAAAAATGCCTGCCTCACATTTCTCAGCTTTAAGATCTAATACGAGGTGTTGAGGAAACCAGCCCAGCAGTCTGAAGATTCAACCTGTGTACACGACAAGCTAAACTCGACCGATAATAACACATAAAGATAGGCATATGTGACAGGGCAAAAATAATTGGCATGAGAACTTTGTCCGATGTTAATGGGTTTATCTGCTTGGACAGCGTGAGCTGTCACATATTCCTTCAGGTTGTGCTTGCATTATCCTCCCTCCAAATCTATGTAAGATTATAATCTGGACTCTTGGCAGTTCTGCTTCTCTGCTTTAGTTTGTGAAATCTTACTGAGTAAAACCATCGTCGTGATGAAATCTCATCGGCTGCTTCTGGGAGCTGTGTTTGTCTCTGGTTTTGAGCACATTCTCAGTGGTTTCAAGGCTTATCTGCTTCAGAGTTGCCCTGTTGCTTTTTGTAATTTTTACAATGACATTATCCTTCTGTATTGTTTTCATGGAAAATCCCTTCAGACAGCAAAAGAAAGAGCTTGTATGCAAGGGAGAGATAAAGAAAGAGACTGAAACCGTGTGGTCAAACATGCAGTGAGGCAACGGGCAGAAATCGGAGTAGATCTGTTGAATTACACGGGCTAGCAGCCCAGCTCAGAGTGGATTTCACTCACATTGGTTGTACTTCACCTGATTTATTTTAACTTCTCTTTGTCAGGATTTGCTTGTGTTTGGTTTAATTCTGTTTTGCTAAGTTCCTGGTCTATGGATACACCACCCTTAAATCCCTACCATGTATACTTTAAAACAAGATCCCACAGGAGGTGGCTGTGAGGGTTAATAGCAGTGACGTGGTTCTTTATCTTTCCAGGTTCTTCCTAAAATTTTTTCTCAAGTGCAATCAGAATTGCTTGAAAACAGCAGGAAACCCAAGAGACATGAGACGGTTCCAGGTAAGTCTGATGAGGCTCAGCATTAACCTGTCTGCTTTTTTTCTCTTCCCTCTCCTCTCTCCTCCATACATAAATACGATGAAGGTATAGGATAAGCCATATCAGATATTGTTAAAGTTTTTCTCCATTTGTTGTGTTTAAACCTTTTTTTTCGCTTTTCTCCTCTTTTTCCACTCTGAATCCCCAAGGGGAAGTGATGCACTGCACCAACCAGCAGTGGATATTTGATTTGACACCCTCGGGCAAAGCACTCGCACATACAGCTGCCCACAGCAGGGATCATGTTTGTGATACTTAGATGCCTCAGAATTTTCCAAGTAGCTCTGTACGTGGCACACAAGCAGGCTCCTCATTTCCCTCCACTCCCGCTCTCTTTCCATCCTTTTTGCCTTTTAACACTCTCATGCCCTCCCTTTTAGCTTCTTTTTTAAAACAAGGAGCCAAAACAGCAATGGTCACTTTAAGATCTCACGCAGCAAAGCAACAAGACCCATGGGAGGATGACCCAGCTGCTTTGCAGCAAAATCTGCCACTGGTTTCATCATAGCTGTCGCTGATGTATTGTGAACACCAGCTAATAAAAACACAGAAGGAGGTGAAGTGTGTCAGTGCTGAGGAGAGAGGCAGGCGCAGTCTCCATCTTTCATCCCCAACCTTTTAAGCAACTATTTACGATTAATGTTTTAGCTGTAACTGAACGGAGTGCTCAGGGGTTTCCATCAGGGATGCGCTGTTGTGTCTCCATGCAGTGGGAAAGGTGCCACGGCAGAGAACGTGGTAGGAAAGTGGTGCTGGAACTGGCTCTCCTGCAGTTGAGTGTGAGGCAGCTTGGTCTGGTGAAGGGACATGGGGCTGCAGGTCAGGGTTGGGCTGCACCACTGATCCAGGGTTTATTTCCACCTCTCCATATGGGGATGCTCACCTTGGTAAAGCATCGTTGTCTTGATTCAGGAGAATGTTTGAGGGAGTGCAGGGATGCTTGGCCAGCCAGACCCTCTGTAACCTATTGGTGATATCAGAACTCTCCTTGTAAATGCTCTTACTGCTTCTTCTCCTCATTATTGTACCTTCTTTGTGCCACATCCCTGGTACAAAGAGGATTTTAGCTTCCTGAGGGATGTGTTCCTGGTGACCCACAAGCCTTGCAGTGGGAAGGTTGCCATCCTTAGGTGTGGCGATCCATGCTTCATTGCTTGGGCATTTCCATCAGTTTCCTAATTTATAAATAGAAGTTAAAACTCCTCAGGAGTTGTTTAAAACTTTCCACCAAAAGATGTTTTCATAGACAAGTGCTTGCAGTTGGTTTTACTTTACTAGCAATGAAAATTCACAGGAGGTATTAATAAAAAACCCAAATAGAGAGTTCAGGGTTTAAGAGCAACTGCAAATGGAAGTGTCTGAAAGCTCCAAAAATGGTAAAGAAATATAGGCAAAGAATAGAAAAGCTATTGATTGTTTTGTTTGAGCAGAAATAAATATGAAGAAAGCTACCTGAAACCAGTGACTTCCATTCTGTGTTTTTAGAGATAAGACGTGAGAAAAAAGAGGCACTCGTTGTTAGGGAATTTATACTGATTTTATTGTTTTTTCAAGTGGCAATTTCCGTAAAGCAAACCCCAGCAGTTCGTTATCATCTGCCAAGAATGCCCCAAAACCTGCGAGTAAAGGAGAGCTGGATTTATAGCATGTAAACAGATCTTGTTAGCTCGGAGAGCAGCTCCAAGAGCTGATTGTGGAATGTGATGAAACATAAATACAGAGCCTCCTGCTTTGTTTTGTTAGGAGTTGGTAAAGAATCTGGCACAAGGGTATCCTGATCAGCACCCGGGGATTCCAGGCCCTGCCCTATTACAAAGAATACTCCTTGTGAGAGCCAAAATAGAACTTCTGGATGCAAACACACCTGAACACTGCAGCAGTTCAGATCTGGTTTTAGTCTCGTGCTGGCTGCCGTGAGTGAGCTAAAAGCTGAGATTTCAGTCAGGTGCTGAACTGCAGGAGGATTTTGGAACTAAGGTTTTTGGCTGGAATCTATCTCTACTCTCAGCCTTATTCTTTGTTTCCCCTCTCTATCTCCCCACCCTGAATGGTGACGTTACAGAGCCTAAATACCTTCACATTTCCAGTGAAACACTGAACAGGGAAACTAAGTGGGTCCTGCAGCATCCCCATGGCGTCTGATAGAATGCCTGCAGCCAGCCCACCTGGCTATATGGGGGACAGTATGGCTTTGCTTCTGATCTCTGTACCAAAAGCAGCGGTGTGTTGGAGTAGAACATGAGCTGGGATAGACTCTTCCTCTGGCTTTTCTGCCTTGCAACTTGCCAAGCCAGAAAAACAGAGCCAAGTGAAACTCTGGTTGTGTTTTGCAGGGCTTGCTTAAACTCCTCCTGCACTTTCAGTCCCTGCGAGTTCATCCCCTTTGAGCTTCATAGTGAGCTTTAAGTTCAAACCTCCAAATTAACCAGGATCAGGCAAACCCACTGAGTTCAGCTTCCTTTTTCTCAGACCCAGAAATGTCGACAAGCCTTTTTTCTCAGCATTACAAAAATGAAATGAACCCTTTGAGACAAATTGCAAAGCACTCGAGGTTGTGAGTGCAGGGATCTTCCTTCAGGCTTGTTCCAAACGGGACACGTCGGATGATGAGCTTTGTTCTGGCCTACAGAGGTCAGGACGGATACAAAACGTACTTCAGCTGCTGAAATTTTACACATTGAGAGTAAACCAGCTCAGTGTTCCAAGGGGAATTAGCCGCGATGAGCCGGAAAGACAATCGGCAAAGAGCTTGTTTTCTGCCTGCCTCCTTGTTTATAAGGATGGAAGCACGACTTCCCGGGATGTAACGGAAGTTAAGAGTGTTCTTGAATGCTCCACTGTCTCTGTCCTCTGGATCTTCCTTTTCTGGTGGATTTAGGGTAGTCTGTGGGTTTGGTTTTTGGGGTCAGAGCCTTTTTGCCTGCTGCTCGCTGGGTATGGTCCCCTTAAAGTCAGAAGTGGGGAGAAAAACCTGGATTACTTTGAGTACTGGTGATGTGCTTGCACACTGTGAACATGTTCACTTTCATTTAATTGTTGAGATTTACACCAGGCAAAGCAATTAATGTGCAGAATTGTTTATTGGGATTGAAAGGACAGTCCTCCCAGCACAGGAACATGTGTGAGCACAGTAAAAGCAGGGTCAAAAGGCTCAGTGCTGTAGGGTACTTCATTCATTTTATGATTTAATTCACTATGTTTTATTCTTGAACTGCATCTAAAACCTTTATTGGTTTTTTCCCCATAAATTATTTGTACAGCTGTTGTTATTAGGGCCCTCCTTTCTGAAACATTTCCACACATTTAGCTTTCCTTATGCAAACAGACTCGTGCAGTAATGCTGTTGAGAATCTTTTCACTTGTACCTATGTTTTCCTGCAGAAATACTTTCATTTTCAACTTGTCAGATCTCCACGAGACATTAAGATACTCTTTTATGGTTAAAAAACAGAAGAGAGAATCCTTATTTCAGAGTCTGCTCTTTTCTCTTGCCTTTGATAAAGGTTGCAGGTGTGCTTGTTTTTGTTTTTCCCTTTTCTCTAACCTTATTCCT
>JANHGB010047832.1:16383-43671 GCA_026283785.1 Coracopsis vasa
TATTTCAGAGTTCTCATTTAAATTGCTACTGAAATCTGGAATTAAAAGGGTCCCATCAAAACCCATTTTTGCTCTTCAGTGGAGATTGAATGAAAGCCCAAAACTCAGGCGTTGTTGTTGAGACGCAAGTATAAATAAGAGACGTGGAATTAGTGCTGTACAATGCATCTTATTGAGCTCTTCCAGCACGGAAGAATGGTTACTCATGTCTGGAAAAGTGTCAAGTTAGTGCTTCTGATTAGAGATGGGTGTGAAGTGACACAGTTTGGGTTTGCCTTGGCTGATCACCAGCGTTCCAGGGCACTGGGCTCCAGTCTCTGACCCTGGCCTCAGCCTTGCTTCTAGATGGGTTATAAGATTTAGATATTTTATAGCAGAGCTATGATGTATTAAATTAAATGTTAAATTTCACTTATAGCACATTCATTTAAAACAAGGAGGGTGAGGGGAAGAAGGGATGGAAAGGTTACATTAACACCGCATTGTATATTTAATACAGCTCCAGATGCCTAAAGAGGTGTTGTTTTAGTATAATTCTTCAGTTTGGAGAGCAACAGCAGCTGCTTTGTGATCACATTCACCAGCTGAAATTTGCTTTGATACTGAGTAGAGCTTCAAAGATGCAATGAAAATCTCTGAAGTTTCATTTTTTCGAATCAAATACAGAGGTTTTCTACTGTTGAGGAAATGCTGAACCTCAGAATGAGTGATCATGATTTTAGTGGGACTTTTCCCCACAAGTAACATAATTTTACTGTGAATCGCTCACTCCCACAGTGGCTAAAGCAGGGAGAAGGAATCTTTCTAGATCTAATGGATGTTTTCATGGTTACTTGCTGGCTGCCCAGATAATGCGTGCAGATGGAGTAACAAATCCTTGTGAATTTAACTGAAGCAAATACTGATTATTTATCAATTAAAATACTTCTGACCGTAGATTATCAGTGGAAAACTGAAACTAAAAGCAGGTTAAAATCACCTATTGAAGCTATAATGCTGACTGAGTTCAGCTGAGCTGCAGAGCTGAGTTTACCCAGGTACTGTCATTGCTGTCACTGCTGTAGTCTCAGTGAGTGATTCTCTCAGGAACAGAATAAAACAAATATGATGCCCTCCGTTTAATGAGGACTTCTCCTGGAGAACTTGATTGAAGCCCAATGGTGCTTAATGGTAACGACCGGTGTGTAATGGGGGACAATAATTCTGTGGAATTAAGATGAGGCACTTCAGCTAAAATGCTTCAGCTGAGACCTGGCGCTAACGCATTAGACTCCTGTTGATTGGGAATTCTGCTTCATCCAGTAACGCTCTGATTAAACAGATCCTACAGAGAGAATGGTACAAGGCAACAGAACATCAATACTAACAATGGTCAGCTTTGAACCAACACGCTTTTTAGAAACACAAAGAGAAAGGTCAGCAATTGCCCTCTGTTTTCAGCAGAAATCATGACATGGAATGCTTCCTGGCAGGTATCCCCCTCTAGATGCTCTAGGGGAGAAAGAGAAAGGAAAAATAACAAGGTGTGTCCCTGGGGAGATTTCCTGCCTGACCTCAGAGTGGTTGGATCAGTTCATCATCAGGCACGTGAGCAAAGCTGGCTGTGTTTGAGAATTCACCCAGCTGGCTTCTGATACGAAGCACTGAAGGATCTGTGTCATTCAGGAAAGAGAAAACTGGGTAAGAGTGGTGGGGCGATGCTGTGAGTTAGCAATGCAGGCTGGAAGAACAAAAAGGGAGAGCAAGAATAAAACACAACGGGTCTAAATCAAAATCCTTTTCATGTCACTGGTGAAAGAATGTGGCAGAGACCCCCGTGGTCGCTTGGATATGGGTAGAAATTGCTGAACTGTTGTTAGAGAGGTGAATACCACATGGACTAGTGTTATGGGAGATGAATTTCCCAGGTATAGACTGTAAAACAAGTGCAACGAGTATCAGCAGAGTCTAAAGCTATTAATGGGTGGCACATTTCTCATCAGATAGTGACTGACACAAAAAAGGGTGATATTAATTTAGGTTCTATATGAGTAAGGGAAGGACTGATTGCAAGTGCAGAAGCAAAAGCAGTCATGGAGCTTAATGTGCTTAGATCTGGAGACCAAATAGCCATCGTGACAGGGAGTTGGCAGAGTTATGTATTGTCTGTTAAAAACAAACCACAGACGAGGTTGCTCTCCTATCCCTGTGCCCCTAAAATCTTTGGAGCCTCTGTTCCTGAGACAAATCATAGACTTATAGAATAGTTTGGGTTGGAAGGGACCTTCAGAGGTCATTTAGCCCTGCAATGAGCAGGGACATCTTCAGCAAGATCAGGTTGCCCAGAGCCACATCCAGCCTGCATGAAGGCTATGTGCATAGGTTTTTCTCTTAGCCTAGAGTCTGCAGCAGGCTCAGGGTGTCAGGGAGGATATCCCAAAGAATCCAGTGGAAGTTTTGAGCAGAGAGAGGCTGTTGGCATTTTTCACATTGTTTATCTTATTCCTAATCCGGCTATGAAGCAAACGCATAATATTCCAGCCTCCACTCCTGTATTACTCCCTCAACCGAAACGCCTATTGACATCAATGGGAGCCCGGTCCAAGTGAAGACAGCAGGATGAGGCCTGACACCGTCCCTTCCACCCAGCTGGAAAATACTAATAATGCTGATAATTTTCTAAATCCTCATCGTAGTTCTTCTTTGGAGAAGTTAAAATAACAGGGTGCTGGGGCTGGAGAGTTAGGAGGGAAAGTGCACCGGGAATGCAATATCGGTTCCAGATGTACAATGTCAGAAAGAATTTTTTCCACACTTGGAATGGTAACAGGAATTTTTTGAGAGAGATCATTTACGCAGTGATGAGATACGTTACATGTAAGTAAATGCCTGTATGCCTGGAATGTTTGTACCATATGTCTAAAAAGGTGTCTATGAGTGATACAGCTTTTATGTACATGTGCTGATGTGTATTTACTTGCATATACGTGATTTGAAGAGGAACGTACCTTAGAATATAGAAACACTGGCACGATGGATTGATGGGGAAGGAAAAATTGCTGTACCCAGGTAAAGGTCTGTAAAGAAACACAACCCTGTGCAGGGAAGTGGGAGAGGGGCAGTGCAGCTCAGAGAGCCTAATGTGCTAAAGACAGTTTGAATGTCATTGTAGGTGAACCCTCATTGTGGGGTTTGAGCAGGAATTTCATTACAGAAATCCACCTGGGAAGCAAAGATAATGTAGAGATAGAGCACACACATTCCTCCAGTTCTGCTGGGGAATCATTCTGTGTCTGTGGCTTCCCAGCTAACAAGAAGATTCCTGCAGATTCGCAGGGAGAATCTTAACAACTGCTGAAAGCACCACTTAGAAGCCTGGAACTCCCTCACTCTTCCTAGGGATGGACCCTCCATTGGATGGGTGGAGGAATAACACATTGCCCTGTTGATTCCTTGCTTGATTGGGTGTCCTCTGAAACTCCAGTGCAGGTGATGGGTTGATCCAGCTGTTGGCCAGCACAAAATCTTTAGTCCTTGTGCTGCCTGTGTCACATTTGGCCTTCACCAACAATTACTGGAATCCACGGCCTCTCTGTCAGATTTTGATGTTCTCAGATCATTCCCTGAGGATTCCAGTTTGCATTAACTATTGATTTTAGGTAAAAGACCATCAAGTAAACAGGCATAGAAGCCAAATTATCATAGCCAAGAAGCAGTGCCATCAGGTCAGGATAGGAGAAAGCACCAAAAAGATTTGCCAGTAATTTATCAGTGCTGTGGACAAATCCGAGACTTTCAGTCTCCATGGAAGTTTGCACATCACCTTTCATCAGCACTAAACACAGGTTCTTCTGAACAAAAGGCCTGGAATGTTTTACGATGTTAGGAGAACAAGTGTTACTGGTAAATACACGTTCAGAAGGGTACTGGCAAAAATGCATAGAAATGGTTAACAAGGTAATGGTAAGAAATGTTGACCTTGATTTGTTTAGCTAAGATGTAAAGATTTTTGAAGGTCAAAGGTGTTCTTGTGTAGTGTTTTGGAGTCTAACTGGGTCTGACCCTCTAACATTAAGCTGCTGTGGCCTGCAGTTTTGAAGAGTGAAGCAAACCAGGGGGAAAGAGAGAAGGGGGAGAGAACAGGAAATGGAGTGAGGTGTTTCAGGAAGTTGTCAGGAGTTGACTGATTGATTCCAGATGGAAAGGGTCACCCTTCATGACCCAGGAAATACTCACTGGGGGAAAGCAGTTGGCTTGTGAAAGGGAAGGGCCTGGGAGTTAGAGACCATAGTGGAATGCACATTCCTCTTCCTTTTATCCATAAAACATTGTTTTTTAATCTTCAAGTATAAAACAATTGGATTGTCCTGTTCATCGGGCAAGAGGGAATGACTGGAGCAAAGTGAAGAAGTTCAGTCATTTTTACATCCATAATCTCGTGATGTCCTTACTCCACATCATTGATAGTGATGGATAGCAGTGTTGTAGCAAAGACACAAAGGTCTCTGCTGAATTTGAGCAGTACCTTAGAGATTACTGCACACAAGGTCCAAAGCTTCTGCGAACGTTCAGGTCCAGACCTGAACTTTGTGCTTTGTCCTGTCCATGAGGACGCTGTAGTTGTTTACCCCAGGTCCCAGCCTGTGGATTGCCAAGTGGCTTTGACCCTCCTGTGATGCATGGGAGAGGTGAATGAAAATGGAACCGCTCATGGAGAGAGGTCTGAAAGTGCTTCTTCCATCCCTGTTGGCTCAGGGGATGCAGGATGCTCAGCACTTACCTTTTAAGCGGAGCTGTTACTCGTGCTGCAGGGATCTCTGTAGCTCGTACTGGAATGTGGCTCGTGTATTGTGCACAACTTCTACACCCAAATGGTTACTCAGACAGGGAACGTGTCTACATCTCTTATAAAGATCTCATACCGAGAGCATGTGGGTGTGTGTTCACGGTGCTTGTGTATGTGAGCTGGGATATGTATATATTATATAGTGTAACTGTATATACATGATATACTTTTTATTTACATTTGGTTACAATTTAAACACTTGTCGTAAATATTTCAGGCACTGGAATAATTCAGGTCTATTCCCCTGCTCCCGCAGTGTGCTCTGGGCTGGCCAGGCAGAGATTAAAATTTATTTCCATTGTTTAAGGGGAAATAATGAAGTGCATCTGAGTGGGTTCAGCTCTGTCATGCGGGAAATGTTCCCTTTGGAGGCGAGTCTCACTCCACCCAAATGTGCAATGATGAAATCAGTTGGCACACAAAAAGCAACACATTTTGTGACAAGAATGCTTGAGAAGTGTAAGAGTGCAGTATGACAAGAGCCTGTTGGAATGAATTAAATCTGTCTCAAGAAAGTAAGTACTCTTTCAGCTAGCAGAACCCCATAGAGGGCAAGGCTTCTCCTGCTATGTCCTGAATGTGGTTTGATCAACAATTAGAGCTTGACATTCTCTTACCTAGGCTATGACAGCTACATCTGTGAAAAGTGATGAACACACCCAGGGTTGGATTCTCAATGGCTGTGAATTACTGTGGCTGTGTGGCAGCTGAATGGAGTTCAGCTCTTTTGCACTAATGGTTGGAACCTGATGGTTTCCCCAAGATGCTGCTTCTTTCCGTAGATTAAAACGCAGTTTGTTTGGGTTTTCCTGAAAGTTCATGGTTTAAAGGCACATGTATTTCTGGATTTATAAAACTTACACCTTTGGGTGTTCTATTGTAACGGGAAAACTAAGTGGGATTAAATAACACACTATAAGAATTGATACACTACTGGAACCCAGCAACGTGGGCATTAAGGTTTAGAAACTGCATCTTGATGTGAAGTCCTTGCGCTCAGATGACTTTCAGGGGGCTCTCAGCACACGAATGTCAGCCCCCAGTCGTGATCCAAGGTGCTGTTTTCACTGAGCAGGAGTTTCCATTTTGTTCAGTCAATGGAGACCTGTATTTCTAAAGCAGATGCAGATCCATTTGCATGTGAGCGTGGTACAGCAGATGGCTCAGAGTCTGCCTGTGTGTATCAGAGGGCAAATTGCTGTGGTGCTCTGCAGCCTGCCCCCCTGGTTGGTATATTCAGCCCTCTTTGCCATCAGCTATGCTACAGTGCATCATAGGGAACTGAATTTAGGGCCATCTGCAGTAGATGGTTCATTATACAGTTAGGACTTTATATGGCCCTTAGGATGCTGTATTAAATGGAATTAATGCCTAGAATGAAGACTGGAAATGCTTTCTCCCCTTCTTGTTGGGCAATAAACCCTGCAGGACAGGGTGCCACTTTGCAGACAGAACAGGGGTTTAACTCAGCTGAGCAATCCATACTTCACAAGTGGAATTTCAAAGCACATTGTTTACCTGCCTCCTTTCTCTTCCCTTTCTGAACATGTAGGTTGTGCTGTCAACAACAGTGAACGTCGATGGGCACGTGCTGGCAGTGTCTGACAACATGTTTGTTCACAACAACTCCAAGCATGGCCGGAGAGCAAGGAGACTTGACCCTTCAGAAGGTAGGACATTTGTATGAAGAACAGGCCACAGATGTGAAAGCATGGTACCCACTCTTCAATTTCTATTTGTTTTCGGGAGGCTAAGGGGGAGCTACAGAACCTCAGGGGGGTTAGAGAAGGAAGAGGCAGGAAAACAGTGCCTATTGCATGCAAAATCTGATCCTCTTTACATCTCAGAGACTCCCCCTCCCCCAGTTTATTAATTAGTGTGTACTGCAGAGCTGAAGAACACAGAAACACGAAGTATTATCTGAATTTCAGGCTTCTCGTTCAGCTGGGATAGATTTGATTTCAGGCAAATTAGGCAACATGACATCTTAGTTAAACAGAACTGTTACAGCACAAGATGTGTATGAAAAAGTGTCACCAGTTCCCTTAAACAAACTATGTGCAAAGCATAACAATGCACAGAAGGAGACTGACACTAATTGATTTTAGTTTGTTTGGCCAAGCAAGGCTCATGGCCGGCTGCAGAATGGGTTTTGGACTATATTAAAGCAATTACAAATACTTGTATCTGTTAAGCTTCAAACCGGTTGGCCCCTCCTTTCCCCCTCCCCATACATTCATTCCCAATGCATTCCACCTCTCTCACGCAGACACTAGCTAGAAACTGCTATCTGTGTCTCCTTTTCCCTCCCCTGCAGCTAGTGAAAGTGAGAAGAGCAAGTGATGTTAGTAGAAAAGACAAGAAAGGATATTATTTCATTATAATGTTTTGCTGCCCCACTTCTTAACTGTGCCCTGTATCAACCTGAAAGAAGAATTAATGAACTGGAAGAAAATGATTGAATCAGTAAAGAATTCAGAGTGGTGTTAATTCTCCCCCAGCGGGCAGTGAAATGGTAGAAGGAAAATCCCAGGATTCCTAGCCTAGGAAGCCATCCAGTTTTTCCTTGACTGATTGGATGTGATTGACTGGCTGTTCAAAGGAGTCTCATGTTTTTGGAGCACTGCCAAAGTTCCCCTCCACCTCTGACCCTGTCAACATTGGGAATGGAGTGATGGATTGACTTTGGTTATGGCCTGGAAACCATATTGGGTTCCTGATGGGATGTATAGTCCAGAGGCCTTGAACATATGGAAGAGAGAAGGGGGAAAAAAAAAATCTACTCTATAAAATCAAGAAATTGTCTCCTGATAGGAATTGGAGGAAACATTTGATATTCCCGTATCTTTTCTTACCCATTGATAAACTTGATGAATCTGATCTCTCTCTGCTTCCACTGGCTTTTTGTGTGATCACATGCTAATGAATGGGGTGGTTTTTAAACAGCCTCTGCACAGTCATTTAAGTGTTTCGCTTTTCCACCCACTACAGTTGGCCTGTTAGGCTTTAATGACACAAAGTTAAGTGCCAGTAATGAATAGGCGAGTCATTAACACCACCAAGGCAGAAAACATGGTTCCATTTATTTATGTATCTGTTTGTGTATTGATTTGTTGGGCTTCATGGAATGGTAAAGAAGCCTTTATGGGTGAATGGCTGGAGGGGACTTGTCCTAGGCCTTCCTGCAAGGGTTTACAGCCACTGTTGCAAACAGTCTCAAATCTGAGTGGGAAAACAGCCCTATAACCTGATGCTCTGATGTCCTTTTGGTTCTGTTCAGCCACACCGTGCATCAAAGCAATCAGCCCCAGTGAAGGCTGGACTACTGGTGGAGCAATGGTCATCATCATCGGAGACAACTTCTTTGATGGGCTGCAAGTTGTGTTTGGGACCATGCTTGTATGGAGTGAGGTAGGTAGAGCTGCCTCCCTATTGCTAAACGGTGTTAATAGGAATTAATTAATTCCTGTTCTGATAATGGTATAAAAATAGTGGTGTGTAAGGTAGGATGTATAAGCCTGTGTGAAGGAAATTTATGGGACATATTTCCTCTGTGGAACTCCTTGCTGTGTGATGCTATTGAGGCCAGCTGCTCAGTAATATCCAGAATGGGATTGAACAGTTCTAGGTGTCTGGAGACAGTAAAGGTAACAGAAGTCAAAAAGAAAGGGTTAGAGTTTGAGAAGGAGGAAGAATTCCCTCTGGGTCCAGAAATAAGCCAGCAGTTGACCAGTCAGCACAAGCAGTGCCATTTTCCTATTGACAGCTTATCCTAAAATGAGTCTTCCTCTATTGAAGGTGAGAAACTAGACCAGATGTAGCACTTCTGCCTGATCTGTGGTGTCTCCATTACAGCAATAAGCAATGCATTTACTCATAAAGCATGGTTGGAGGGTGAAAAGTGAAAGCAAGGGATTAACACCAACGTGTTGTAATCGTGCCTCTCCTTTTGTTACTTCCCAGCTGATCACGCCTCACGCCATCCGAGTTCAGACACCTCCACGTCACATCCCCGGGGTGGTTGAAGTGACATTATCATACAAATCCAAGCAGTTTTGCAAGGGTGCACCAGGCAGGTTCATTTACACAGGTAGGTGGCTGTGATTTACGCTGGAGGAGCTGGGGGCTCTTTCCTTTGGTAATCGGTATTGACAGCTCTCTGCTTGCTTGCTTTATTTACTTAGCCTCTTGCTGGTTGAAGGCCACTCTGCTGGTTGTGACATTTGGCCACGTAAGGAGATAGCTTCATTGTTGTGCAGAGCTGCTGAGGCACTGTTACTACACATGTTAATGCTTTTCCCAGATTAGAGCCATGCTGTTACGATACGGGTCTGCCTATAGGTATATTGAGTGTAGAGGAACACGGGAGCATAGTTCTGTGCACTGGATGATGTTTTATTTATAATAGGATCTATTTTACATTGCCCTCTTGCTGGGGGTAACCTTTAATTTTCAAGATGATCCCAGAGGACAAGGGAAGCCTCTTGTATCGATGAAGCCAATGAGCTGAGTGGAAAATAAATCTGTTTGGGGGTGTTTTTATTCTTAAATGGATGATCAACATCTTTAGTGCCCTGTATCCACCTCTGCTGGCAGAGGAGCATTACCTATAGATCTGAAAAGAAGAAATCAGATGCGCCCAGATGACCATCTCATTGAACTGTCAATAACCAGTAGTACCAGTCATGGCATACAGTGTATACGCTGTGGTTTCTGGAGCCTGTTAAGCATGGCTGGAGAATAATGGTGTGCTGATCTCTAAAGTGTGGACTTATATTTAAGTTAAATGACTTGCTCCCACCAAATCGTGGTCAGATTTCTCAAAATGGAAGGATTGGTTTGGGGTTTTTTTGAAGCCAATCAATCCTTTTTCTATAATCTTTGTGTATGAGAATTGTCAAAATTTAAATCATAATTTAACTCAAAAATAATAATGAAGATCCAAGATTTTTGTTACTAAAAACGTGAAGGCAAAAACTTCACCACCTGTGGGGTGAATTGGAGATTTTCCAAAAGTGGGAAAATGTGAATGAAAATCTGACACTTCAGGACCTGACAAAGAACCGATGGTTTGTGAGGATCCTGTTACTGCCTTATGCTGCTTTCTATCCCCTTTATTAGTAGACATTCTCTAGTCATTATTACAGATTGAAATGTAAAGTTCTTCTGTGCCATTTTCTGCTTCTGGAGGCCTTGCTCTCACAGTGTCTTCAGCACAAACATTACTTTGTGCTCTTGGTACCTGTGCTGAAAGGGGTTAGGATTGAAGTGATAGATGTGTAATAGGAGTGTGCATTTCTCTGTGAAGAAAAGTCATCTTATTAATGTAAAGCTGTTGTGAGTGCAAGACTTAACTTGTACCATGTAGGGGGGACTAAAGTCAGGCTGCAGTGCAGTGCTTTAACACTCAGTTAATTAGAGAGCTTCCTCCAGAAAGGACATAAAGATGCACGTAGGTGCCGTCAGAAGGGAATAGTTAAATACACTACCCCTGCTTTACTGCATGGGGATGTAGATCCGTTGGTGTCCTCTGAGGAGGGAGTGGGTGCTTCCTGCCACATGTTCCAAACCAGCATTCACAGAAGATGCCGTGTGAGGGTGGAACAGGCTCAGTTGTCTGCTGAGGAGCCTGCGGTTCTCCTGCCGTGGCAGGCAAAATGATGAACACAGCTACTGGGTACAGCCTCTCCTGTCACCAGCTCCCCCAGGTTGTTGGTGCTGAGAGCAGCAAAACCAGCTCCTGAGCTATGGAAGTAACGTGGTGACTTTCACTGTCCTTGCTGTGGCTGCGCGATCAGAAACCTGCTGGGAGCAGATGCATTGGTTTTAACCCAGGTGAGCCGTGCCCAGGCGGTCAGGGCCCTTCTGCCTGGGTGCCCTCCTCAGAACTTCCACAACAGCTTTTGAGCCTCTTAACCGGTTTCTGCCAGGTTTTATCAGACGGGAGCATCAAAGGTGCTCTTTTGTGGAAGGGGAAAATGGTAACAGAGCACTGAATTAACCCTCCACTGGAGAGCTCAACCGTGTTATTAGACAGCAGAGAAGCTACCGGAAGACAGCCTCAGGAAACCAAGTTGTTTAAGTGCCACTGCCCCCAGAATGCCTGTGTGTATCCATAGCACTCTGTAGAATGTGCTCAGTAGCAGCAGAGAGGTGCAGCTCTTTGTTGGGTAGAGTGTAGCAGACAAATAGCACATAAATACCAAAGGGAAGGTTTGATAGATTTATAACTATTGGTGATAGCGGTTACCTGATTGGTAATAAGGGAAACTTAATAGTTTAATAACAGAAAAGTGTGGAATCCTGCCAAGAGCGAGCATGGGAAGATGCAGTAGTTCTGTCACACCTAGGACCAGCAGCAACCACCGGAGCCCTGGTGCTATCGGGATCATGTTGTATTGTCCTTCATAATTGTTAATGGCCAAGATACAACCTCAGATGAAAAGCACAAAGGGTCAAGTCAGGAGCAGCTTCTCAGTAGCTGCCTATGGATACTTCCCAGCTATAACAAGAATAATTATTCATAGAAAACCAAACCTCAGAGGGTCCCACTGCATCAGACATGGACACAACCAGTTACAGACAGACACGTGCTTCCATTGCCACAGGGCAGTGAGGCCTGTGGTTATACAGGAGAGCTGAAAGTTAGACAGGGAAGTAGATCTCTTGGGTTCTGGTCATATCCTTTAATCAGGAGAACCCCAATACTGTTCTGAAATAAGGAAACAGAAACCCAATGATCTTAGTACTGTGTGCATCTGCCTACACCCTTCCTATTTAATGAACAGTCAGCTGTTAATGCTTCTGGTTCTTCCTTTGTTAAAGAGCCGCAGTGGCGCAGGTTGTTGGAAGAAGAAAATGCTAAACTGTTGAAAAATGACTACAAAAATGAGATATAAATTCAGGGTACATCACAGTGGAGCTGTTCTGGGAGCTCATCCGTGTCCTGTGATGTGTATTTCTAATCGGCTCCTTGCATGGGGTGGTGTGCTAGCACGGGGCTGTCAGCGTTCCCACTCCTAAGCACTACCATTCAGCCATCAGATTCCTCTCATCACCCAAATGTGATGTGTGGGCTTTTCCATAAGGTTCCCAGATGGAGAACTTTTACAAGAGTGAGTGAAGCCGACGGGATTCAGTGGACATCTAAGGGTGTACTAGAGAGCACAGCAAAAAGCTAGAGAGGTGCCTTGTTAGGTGTTAATGGCAGTTGCTGAACCAACTTACATGCTTTAGTAGTTCAGTCTCTACTTAAAGTGAGAGATAAAAGGTCTAGTTTTAAATCACCCCAACTAAACGTGTAGACCCTGTCTGCACCTTAACCAGGTGAGCACAGAGGTCACACAAACACCCCCATGTTCTCAATTGCTTTGCTTTCATCAGATGCTCCTAAAATAAGAAGGCATTTTCTCTCTGCTGCTAATCCAGCACTGGCCTCATATTCTGCTTTTAAGACTGCACAGACTCAGTGCTCTGCTGCTGTAAGTAGTTCTGTTATAGTTCCCCTGACTTAATAACGCTTACATCAGCTTACGCCAGCTGAGGATATGTCTCGTAGGCTTTCATATCTTAAGCTTGCTCGCAGCTCGGCGTTTACTCTGTCACAGAGATGCTAACCTGGAGACGTGTATATCAGGGAGGTTCTGAACATAATTTTCCTTGCTGAGCAGAAATCCTCATGGGGACCTTGTCAGAGCAGTGCAATATAAAATAATCTGTAGGATGTGTCGGACTCCGGTTGTGCTCCATCAGTCCCTGTGCCATGCACCACGGGTAGGAGGGCACTGGCTTGCTAAGGCTTGTAAGTAGATCTGAGAAGGTCTTGTTACCTGCTTGTGGGGAACAACACTTACAAGGGTGCAGGGAGCTCTACAAATTGGAAGAGCGAGTTCGTGTGGGCAGAACACGGCTGATGTGACAGAAAGCGTTTGCTCTGCCACTGCTTTAGCCTAGGAAAGACACACACACAATAGGAGGCAATGCCGCGCTGGGAGGGATGGGGTGTTTGGAAAGCTGTTACCAACACAGCAAACGGAACACAGGATAGGACAGGATGCTTCTAGCAGCGCCCTTCCCACCCTAGACCACAGCGTACCCCTCGGAGCAGACTGACCTGTGTGTAAGTACCTCCCAAGCCCAAGAAGGGTGCGATTGTAGGAAGTGAGCTTCTGGAGCTGGCAGCATGGGAAGGTTCTATTCTGTCAGGTGAATACCAAGCATCTCTTTACTGCTGGCTTCGGTGAAGGCGCTCACCAGGGAAAGGTGGAATTCAGGCTTTAAGGCCACTGGTGCCTTCCCCTCACATCTTTAAGGTTGTCAGACATCACACTGCATAAACTGCTCCCCCTGCCTCAGTTGTCTGGGTTCAGGATGCTTCTGGAGCTCTGCCTGCTTTGTTTCTTCTCATTCAGACTTTGCAAACAGGGGATGTGCTGCTCCCTGGTCTGCTCCATGGAGTGAAGCAGAGGGGAGCTGCAGAACTTCACTAGGGTCCCTTTTTGGCTGGCAAAGAGGGGGAGCGCTCCTCTCCCGGGGCGCACGCTGGCAATATGAGGATGAGCTGTCACTCATGATGAATTGTGCAGATCTTCATAACATCATCTTCTTCCACAGTCTGATGTGCTTTGATGTGTGGTGAAATAATTAATACTTTAAATGTCAGCACTGTTATCATTGGGTGTCTGAGGTAGTCCCCATTGAGATGAATGGGGCTGAGCTGCTATTTCAGGGTTTGCAAATGCAGGCAGATGTCACGGCATCGGTTGCTCAAGTGTGAGAAATTGTTTCTTCTCCTGTTCCAGTGAGTCAGAATAGCTCTGATAAACCAGAGACTTGTACTTAGACTGCAAGCACGGGGTCTGGAGGGTAGGGAGCAATAGCAGAGAGGAAGCACTGTGCCATAGTGTGAGCCAGATAGAACCTGGCAGACTGGGGGGCCTTTAAACCTCTCCCTTCTGCTGACTGCAGCAGTTCTGCTGGTAAAGCAGTTACACCAGAGCGAGGTTTAGGTTCTAGCTGACAACTGAGTTTATTCACCAGGGGTTGCTCTGTTTTGCGTACCTGATCTCATGCACAGTGATTTAAACTGTGCTCTGGGGCATTCGAGAGACCCCCGAACACCGGATCTGAGGCTGCTGAAGGGGTTTTCCTGTACCTGAATCCGCTTTCTGATCTGTAGGCCATAATGAGCACCTGCTGCTGTGTCAGACCCTTTAATGGTCCCTGAATCCATGAACCCAAAAGCATTTGGACATAATTTTGGCCTATTTCTGTGTAACACTTGGATAAATCACCACTGATCCAGCAGCTCTTTTCTCAGTGGAAGTGGTGCTTGAACTCGATGGATTCTCATTCTTGCCCTTCAGTTGAAACGGTGCCATTTACTTCCACAAATGTTGGATGCTGGTTTTTAAGAGGATTTCATGATTGAGATATTTTTGTTTTAATAATGAATAAAATTAGGAGTGGGCGATTTTATTGCAAGCTGCACAGAAAACCTTTTGTGCTGAAAGACATAAAGTAGACATTGGTTCAAAATGGTCGAGTCTGTCTTAGAACAATTCATCATTGTTGAGGAGTGATTTGCTGCTGTTTATCAGAATGAAAATATCCACGTCAATCCATTGGAAAAATGTTTGTTGAATAATAGCCAATTTCTTCTTCCTGAATTAGCATTCTGTATATTCCCATTGGCTATTTTTAGCAAACTATGTGTGTCTATGTTTGAATTCCTATAGATTTCACATTGCTTTTGCTTAGCTTAAGATCTATAACTTCACTGGTTAGACTTGCAATCAAGAAGAGAGATGGCACAAGATGATATATAGGCTCCTGAGAGGATTGGCCTATGATGCTCAGGATTATTGGCAAAAAACCCACCCCCCAAAAAAAGCCCCTTCTGTAGATTCTGTGGCAGTTGAAATGTGTATTATTAAACTCCTTGAGCAAACCAGAATGGCTCCCAGTGGAGAGCAGAGACATTCTAAGTATAGCCAAGACTGAATTCTCCGCTCTGGATTTTCTCTGCTCAATTCCCACTCGATTATCTCCCGTAATATTTAAACTTCATGCCATGCCATCATTATTTAATAGAAAGTAAATAGGAGATGTCTCTCAGTGGGGAATGTGACCTTTTACCTCCGTGGTGTTATACCAGAGACAGGCACAGACAGAGAATCTGGACCGCTGGCATTGGCTGTCTCACTGGGTGGTTCCATCCTCCTGGTGTCCGAGGCCGTTTCCCTGGGAGATGCCATCGGCATCTCCTGCAGTTGGGGTTTCCTGTGGTGATGTCACTGCTTATGTAAAAAGTCAGGCTTATTTTTCCAAAAGGAGGGTAAATGATGCAGGGGGGTGGAAGGCACTGAGCAGGGATGGTGCTGATGGACTTAGAGATGATGCTGATGGACTTAGAGATGGTGCTGATGGACTTAGAGATGGTGCTGATGGACTTGAGGATGGTGCTGATGAACTTAGAGATGGTGCTGATGGACTTGAGGATGGTGCTGATGGACTTAGAGATGGTGCTGATGGACTTGAGGATGGTGCTGATGGACTTAGAGATGGTGCTGATGGACTTAGAGATGGTGCTCACTGAATGTGCCTTGGTGTCAGGGTCTCAGCAGGAATGTGTTGTTCAAATTCTAATGCATTCTGAAGTATAAGGAAATCCTAACATCCATACCTGTGCCTGTTAGTAAACACCTGTAATCCTAATGGATTGGAGGCAGTCGAAGCTTTTCAGCATGCAGAGCACTTGGCTTTTGGTTTCTGTATTAATGTGGAGTTTAATTTGGACTTGTCAGAAGTTAGATTCTTATTGCCATGATTTCATAGTGCAGTATTTAAAGTGTCTGAGATCTTATGAAATCATCAGCGATGGCAGCAGGGCTCGACCAGCTGTTACTGACTGAGGATCTGGGTCAAAATACCTCAGTTTATCCACTGGAGATTAACATCACCGCAGTGAGATGGCTCTGTGTGCATCATAGCCACACACCACTGACGGTGTTAATGTGTCTAATGAATAGCTGTGCCCTAGTTTGTGATGGCAGAGTGTTGGGGGTGTGTTTATTAGATGAGCAAATGTGGTACTTTTCATTTCTGACCTGTTGTAGTTTGTATTTGTACCATAACTTGCTTGACACAGTGAGTTTTGCCCAAAGTAAATACATTCACCCTTAAAGGGGTATTTGTGTGGCAGTGCCTCCCTGCTGTACCTCTCAGATTATTCACTCAGCCTTTGATAGAGGAGAAATCAGCATCAGAAACTGATGTTTTAAGTGCAGAGTCGTGATTTTTCTGTTCTCTTACCAAGTAAGCCAAAGTCACGAGTATAAGGATTGTCTTTGGAAAGGGATTAGTGAGTGAGTAGCTTATTATTCAGCCCATCTTACACACAGTGCTCAGGGCTCACCTGAGCAGGAGGCAGTGACACCTCCCAGGGACGCAGGCAAGGAGAGGTTTTCTGGAGAGAAGCTGTGAAACTTGTCTGTCTTAGGTAACGAAACTTAGACAAAGATATAGATATAGATTAGATATAGATATAGATGATATAGATATACACACTCTCATACCATGTGGTGGGTTTTCTTCTATTTTCTTTTCAGCTTTAAATGAACCTACCATAGATTATGGTTTCCAAAGACTGCAGAAGGTCATCCCAAGACATCCTGGGGACCCCGAAAGACTAGCTAAGGTAAAAGAGTTTTAAGCTTTTCACTGAGCCCACCAAATATGTTCTTTAACTCTTATAAAAGAGACAAAATAGTATCTTAAATGACTGTTACACCTGAACCTAAGCTCACCAGGTCCAAATAAGGATGTGATTGTGTGGAATCCACAGCTGCCAGTAAGTTTTATCTGTTAGAACTCAAACACTGTGCAGATAAAATGAGCATCCAATGCAGGTATCTACCCAGGTCACGTCCATTGTTCTTTGCAGCTATCCATAGCACTGTGTTGATGCAGCACCTGGCACAGTGTATGGCATTAATGACTGTATTCTTTTATTTTAGTGCAGTACCAAAAGTACCAATACATGATGTAATTGTGTGATGAAAGACTCTTGTATTCAGATATGATACTGTGTCATTTTTTCCCTATAACCAGAGGTAACATAAGACACCTTCTAGCTAAAGTGGTTGGTTTGGTTATCGTTGTTTAGAAAACAGAAATGGACGTGGGGATTAATCAGTTTTTATGTGTCTGTGCAAAAGAATATCCATTGAAACTGAAAGGAACAGTTCCTATTTCACTTGGGTATGTCGGGAAGTTCGTTCACTTTCTGGAGCCGAGGGCAGGTTCAGGACTACGGAGAGCTCCCGATGAGCGGGAGCACGGGGCGGGCGCATCTCATGCACCGCGATGTTGGTATCAGGTTTGAGATACTGCAAAGGGTTCATTTGTCAGATAAGTGGCAGGTAATGGCTCTTGAAGGGACCCGGTTTTCAGGATGAGCACACACAAACAGCAGTCACTTCAGAAAATACAACCCCAAGGTTTTATTTGCCCTGAAATCCTTTTCTGTTCTAATATCAATGTTCTGCATCTTCTCATCCTCCAGGAAATGCTGTTGAAACGAGCTGCTGACCTAGTTGAAGCACTGTATGGAACGCCACACAACAACCAGGTCAGAACGAGTCCTCAGCAGGGGAGTAGTCATGGTCAGGTTTGGTAATCAACACTGGAGCTCTTCTCCATGCATGTTTCTGATCTCGTCCCCCTCGTCCCGCAGGACATCATCCTGAAGCGAGCTGCAGACATTGCAGAGGCTCTCTACAGCGTGCCACGGAATCCTGCCCAGATCCCCGCCCTGTCCAGCTCTCCCGCTCACAGCAGTATGATGGGAATTAACTCCTACGGCAGCCAGTTGGGAGTCAGCATTTCAGAGTCAACACAAGGGAACAACCAAGGTAAGCGCTGCAGGTGGTGCAGTGTTAATTTAAGCAGTACAAACTGAACCACAGCTGCTACCAGAGGAGCTCCTCAGCTCCTGGGCCTGCTCCGCTTATGGACACAAAGGTGGCTTTGAACTGTGCGTTAGAAATGGAGATGTGCTCCCATTCTGGATGGGGCTTTGTCTGCCGCAGCTCCCAGGCACCACATTACCTAGGTGTGAAATAAGTTTTGAGTCGTTTTTGATAACCAGCTTCACCCCAGTCCTCCCCCACCGCTCCCCACAATAGCTTTTTTGTTGTTGTATCTCTGTTTTCATAGAAGAGGAGGCCAACAAAACTGTTAAATAGGTGGAAAATTCCCTTTTTTTCTTTTTCAGGCTGTTTCTTTGGTGCTGTTACCTTAGTGTTAACTTGTAGATGTTGTATGATAAATATCATTGATAGTTAGGAAAACGTGCCCTAAATTAGTGAAATTAAAGTAGCAGTAACACATCATGGAGCAACACAAACTTGGGTGTTTTCTGACTCCTGAATATTTGGATTTTTAGCACTTGATTCCGGTTCCACCCAGTCTGCGGCTGACTGCAGGAGCAGGGCAGTGTTTAACTCCACAGCAGTCAAATCATGACAGAGGAAGTTAATATTACGTATGTTGTGTTAAAAGTCATCATGTAGATAATTCTGCTGCTTCTCTTAATAAGGTCTTACCAGCCCTGAATTAGAACTTCATGATATAAATGGGCAGAAAGCACCTGGCTTGATATCTAAATGGTAACCACATTTAAAGTAGGTGTTGGATTCCATCTTTCTAATGAAAGCTTTTCCATGAAAAAAGGCCATTTGCAGCTGTAATAATAGCCTTGTACTTTAATGCTGATGGCTGTGGTGTTGGTCAAGCCTCCTTTTGGAGAAAAAAGAGGCTAAATTTTGATTCTCAAATATCTGTGATTTTTTTTACAGACAGAAAATGGTTTTATTTATCCAGTTTATTCTTTCCCCCGAGTATCTATAGATACTGTATATAATATATATATATAAAACATAGAGTCAAGCTGCAAACTAGCTCTGGGTTGTAATTTCCCCTTACTAATGTGCTTGCTTTATTTGTGATTCATTAATAATTTGAGAAGTATAATCTCCCCCCTAAAACAATAGAAAATCCCCCATCCCTGATGGATTCTACCTCAGAAAGAGAGAAGCGCACACACGCTGTGGTCTTAGAACAGCTTTCAGATTTTATTCAAATCAGCTGTGATTAGAAACATACACATCAGTTCACTGTGCAAAGTTAGCTTCCCACCTTGTTTTAACACTTAACATTGCTTAACTTGAAAGCACGTGCAGAGATGCCCCTGAATTTAATGGTATTTCCTTAAACGTTTTAATGAATCTGGATTTAAATAAGTCATTTACTGAAGCAGGGAATATACAGGAGAAAGTTTGGCAATGTGTTCTCCTCCAGGTTACATTCGCAATACAAGCAGCATCTCACCCCGAGGGTACTCCTCCAGTTCCACACCTCAACAGTCCAATTACAGCACTTCCAGCAACAGCATGAACGGCTACAGCAACGTCCCCATGTCCAACCTGGGCGTCCCCGGCTCACCCGGCTTCATCAACGGCTCTCCCACAGGATCCCCCTATGGCCGTACGTGCTTTGCCTCTCTTACATTTGATTCTTGCTCCTGCTTAACTTCATTTACCACGTCAGGAAATGCAGCAAGTGATGTCTTTCAAGAGAAGTACTCAAGATTCAGTGAAACCTTTGTGAAAGGTTCTGATTTGGGTTCTGGTATTTTTTGGTATGAACTAGAAAGTGTTCCCATTTTTCAAGAATAGAGGAATAGTGAATCCTGCTTGTGTTTCCTTCCTTTTTTATCCTTACACAGATTCCAAAGTGGCAAAGGCCACAGTGAGAAAAAAGGTACAGTTTGCAACTTACTTCAGATTAAGCAAGTAGCCATCACTTTTAGCACAGGCTACTCCGAGTCCTATGTGAAACTTACCCTAAAATAATTTGTATGTGTAGGAACTGCATTATCAATCTGAGAGCTGAACTGTGGGTTCAGTTTCCTGTGAAACTGTGTTACCATCATAACCAGAGCTATAACAACGATGGGATTCAGATCTGGAATTTAGTATTGTTCCACTTGTAGTTACTAGTTTTACCATTAGCAAGTCACTGTTCCTTTCATGCTTTGGTTTTTCTCTGGCAAGAATGTCTATTATATATATATATATATATATATATATATATACACACACACACATATAAACTAATGAACAGTTAACCAGCTATTTACTGAGTTATTATTTCTTTACCTACACTGTAGCTCAGAGTGAGACTGAGATCTTGTAGAAGTAGAATGGATAAAAAGAAGGGAGACATCTTAAGCAGTTTTACCAAACTCCTGGGCCTGTGTTTCTAATAAGGATTCACCTTTTTCTTTTGCAGTAATGTCTTCAAGTCCGACAGTTGGCTCCTCCAGCACTTCTTCCATCCTTCCATTCTCCTCTTCCGTCTTCCCTGCTGTCAAACAGAAGAGTGCCTTTGCTCCTGTCATCAGACCCCAAGGGTCTCCTTCTCCTGCCTGCTCTAGTGGCAATGGAAATGGGTTTAGAGGTAAGAAATGTACAATTAATATTCAGCCTGCACATGTAAAGCACACAGTGTTAGTCTGGGTAAACACAGGAATCATCTGAATACCATTACACGGCTATTACAGGACTGAGTAATGGAAATCTGACCCAATCCAACTGGATTAAAGCGATGCTCTGAGCTTTGTCTATTTGGTTTTAAAACAACAGGGGACAGACACTCGTTTAGACCAAGAAGGATTTGCCCCGCGCTGCTTTTCAGTACCAGATCTTTGGTGAGGAACAACAACTCCTCCTTAGGCTTCAGGGACTTGTAAAACGAGTGTCTGCCCTGCAGAGTTACCACACAGCCCTCTATGTAACAGCTCATGGCTTCAAACCTGCTGCAAGGTTTAGGCACATACCGGGAATTGAGCCCTATAGTACATTTACAGCCTTTTTAAAGGTGATCTGCAAAACAAATGTGAGTATTAAGATAAGAATGGAAACCTGTACTAAATTATTTCTTTTAACAGGCTGGGGGGGGGTGTGCGACACTTAAATACGCTCCAAGTCTCCATAAAACCAGCCTTTATAGGGCCTGGGAAGTCATCTGGCTCCTTCAGACTTCACTAGAGATAGCCCAGAAAACACAACTCTGGGAATTCAGCCATGCCAAGAGCCAGTGGTAATTCCAAAATGAGCCCCACAAACTGCACCTGTTGATTTGGGTGCGTTATAAATCCTCAGCTGGGCCCCAGGGATGCACACAGAGTGTGATTATTTGAGACAAGAAGGAAATTCTCAGTGTGGTGAACAAAACCAATTACATTTTAAAAAGCAAACTTAGGGAATTCTGCAGCAGCTTCTTCCCCTGCCCCAGTGGCAGGAAGCTGCTGCTCTGAGATCTTCCTCTTTGTGAAAGATGCTGATGGGAAATAGGATTTCTTTTCCACTGTTTAAAGAAGATGACAAGAAGGATTTGAAGTAACTTTGTAAACTCTATGTACAGGAAGTACATAGTTGCCCAACAGTTGTAGCTGTTCATCGAAACTGTTTAGGTATGGGTTTAGTTCTGGTAAATTATTTTTGGTGCCTAAAGAGTCATCATCAGTACCTGGTCTGACTTAGTGATACATTTACCTAGGAAGGGGATCAGCTTAACAACAGTTTGCTTGTTTAGCTTAAGCCAGTTGGACAGTGCTCTAATCTAAACCCAAATCAGTCTGTTTGGAACAGATTTAAGTCTGCTTTAATGTTAGGCTTGCCTAACTGCTATGCTGGGAAGGCCTCATTGTTATGAAGTTACCTAAGGCAGTGCCAACCCCAAATCAGTTCAGTGAGAAAATCACTTGTATTGGAAATAAACACAGATTAAAAACCCCACTGACTTTTAAGTTAATAAATACTTTTCCTTAACTTACCACGTCTGTCCTGGCTGCTCGAGATTCCACTTAGCAGAGTTTGTCTCTTTTTATTCCTTTTGTAGACAGGTAAAGCATTACAGTGCTCAGTGTTCACATCGTGTTTTCTCCAATCTATAAATTAGAAATCAAGAAATGATTTTAAAAATAGAACTTTGAAGTTTAACATAAAAGCTCAAACCTCAGAATCCTGTCCTTGCGTCCATGCATTTCTGCTGACAAAAAGTCCACTCCTGAGGGGTTCAGGACTAATGGATCAGTTAAGGCTATGATTATTCACTGAAATAGCTTAGGCAGACACAGATGCAGAGATTTGGGCATGGATAAACCCATACAAAAGTTATTAACCATATCCCTTTCTTTGTGGAATACTGCCTTGTACATCAACAGCCTGATACATAAATACAATAATATGCTGTTATTTAAATAAGTTTTCAGCACACACAGTACACCAGGACCTGTCAGACTGCAACAACAGATGACTCCCAGCAAAGGTAGCAGTTGCTTTGCAGAACAGATCCCGTCTGCCCATGTTTGCTATGCCAGGGCTTTGTAACTATTGAACTGTTTCAGCCATAGATGCAAATTCTCCTTTCCAACTGAAATATTTAAATTGATGCAAGCTGGGGAGCACATGCTTTGGAAAGGATCCAGATACACACAGCCTGATATCCAAATTAACGTTCCCACAGTGCTGACAGACAGATGTGGCCAGAAAGTCAACAGGAGGGTCCCAAAGAGGCTGCTTGAGTGGACTTACTGGGCTGCAGCAATGGGAGGTTGTTAATCCCCTCGGCTAGGCCATTGCCCGGTACTGTAAGCTAAGAATAGATGAGCTGGTAATGTAATTTATTTACTTGTATCTCAGATTTCAGCATCAGTAAATACTGATGAAGATGGAATAGCAAAAGTGCAGAGCAAGCAGTTAAGTAGATGCAGGCTTCTTCCCAAAGCATTCCAGGCACAAGTGGTTTGATATTACCTCCATTTCCCCACCCTCCATAATGTAGGGAAAAACATCTCTGCAATGGGGATTTCTTTACGCCAGTGTAATGTTTGCAATGTAATTTAGCTACATCTTTTCTTCAAAGGCAAAAGTTTCTTGGTGATACAGTCTCCATCCTACTTACAACAGCCTGTTGCAATGAAAACATTAGAAGTGCTACCCACACCTCAGGGTGTGCCACTCAAGCAGCAATGAAAACCTAGAATGTAACTTCCACATACATTAACCAAGAAGTGTTTAAGCCTGAGTTGAAACTGGTCTAAACAGAAGTAGCTGTACATGTACACGCTTCATCCTCAGACTGGCGTTCCCGTTATTCCAGGCAGTTTACTGCTGGAAATTTTTTTCCAAAAGATGTATTTTGGGAGGAAGGTCTTGGTGATGTTTAAAAGCTGCTGGAGACAGTAGGGCAGCTGCTAGGGAATATCCTGTAACTCAAAAGTATTGGCTAAGCATGAAACCTGCCTATCTACTTGGATTTGGGCTGCACAACGCAACAGAGACATGTGGGATACCCTCAGATAACCCCCTGTGCCATGTGTTCCTGCTTACCTCTCTCACCTGCCATCTGCTATCCATTCCTACAGTGTAACAGGACATTATAGGTAGAGAACAAGCAGCAATCCATAGTGGACACCACTCACTTCTATATGCTCTCCAAATTGAGCACAGGTGATCCTGATCACAACATTTGTGTGCTCTGTTCATGTCATATGTCAAGGCAGTTTAATAAAGGCACTAGATAGGATGTGATGTGATGCAACACGGCATGCTAAGTACACAAATGCCCAATCAACTCATCTCAGATGGAAGGCAGCTGATGGGAAAAGCAAGCAAATTGGAAACTGCTGGAACAGCATGGACTGCTGCGTGCCCAGACTCCCTTTGGCCAGCTCAGCACATCTCAACATAAAAATGCAAGCTCAGTTACAAGGAATAGCAGGCAAGCCCCAGAAGGTCAGATGTTCCAGTAACTGTCAGGATCCTGACCAATCCAAAGGTATTGAAGTCTGATGCCCTCAGAAACAGTTTAGCAAAGGGGACACCTGGACTATTTCCTAAAGAGATACAGGTATTTATATTAAAGACCCTAATTAATTGCCAGTACCTTGTCCTGACCACATTAGAGGTGTCAACAGCACAGGGGGTTCCACTCTCCTTGCATTAAAAGGCTGTGCAAACAGGTAAAGAGAGAAATCATTGCTCTGAAAAGGGTGGAAGGGGTGGGATTCCCATGACCTGGCTTGCTCACACAACACAATGGTTCCGAAGTGGTACCAGTGCATAGCCTGATCTGCTGCTCTGTGTTGAAGCCCAGCTCCACTCAACAAATAAATATACTCTTAACTCTTAAAATAACTCTTACCAGAGATTCTAACCAGGTAAAAATAACAGGGCCACTTCCACGCTAAGAATGTTCAAGCACTATGCTTCTGCCTGAATCAGAATGATTCCAGAGCCAAGACAGTGACTTAATTATGCCAAAGGCAGCAAATGCTGTGTACATGATGTCAATAGAGACAAGAAATATGTATCTGCCATCTGATTAAATCCAATACAGTGGAAGATCAAGTGCAGTTTTCTCCCCAGTTTATTGGCAGAGATGTAAGCAGCACAGCCTGCTCCAAAATAAAAACCTTAAGAGCTATTTAAATCTTCTTGCTAACACTTAACTGAACAAAAATATCTCCTGTTACTATTAATTACTTATCTCATTTGATGGGATGTTAATTTTAGTAGCTGTTCATATGTCACCCAGTTATAGGAGCTAGGCAAGAGCTCCATTTTTAATGGGAAAAACCAAAAATCTGCTTTTTTTAATGGAAGAAAATATTCAGGACTGCTGGGTGTACCCCCAGAAAAGGGGGATATTGGGCAAGATTCACTACTGACATCTTGGAGGTGAAAACTTAGCCGCTTTCTAGTCTAATTGGATGAACAGCTAATTGCAGAGTGGCTTTACATTCCTGTGTGCTTTGGTAATTAAACTAATGCATGTGTGACACTGCAAACACGTATTTTGATTTTAAGGGTGTTCCTAATTAGCTTGAACTAAATCACAGTGGTTGTTGAGGCAGCCTTTAGTGCCTACGCAGCTTCGCACCATGGTGAGGCAGTAACTACATCAACACAGCGCCACAGGTGAGACCAGGTTGACTCCTCCCTCTCTGAGCTATCAGTGGGTTTATTTAGATTGTTTAAAACATCTTACATAAAATACAGCCTAACCTGCTTGTTATCCAAGAGAGGCAAACGCACTGTTCATAAATACCTTACCTGCTCATGGTTAGTCATGGTGAGAGGGGAATGCCAAGCTTCAATCTTCCATCCAGCTACAGAAGCATTGCTGCAAAAAAAGGTGTTAATTTCTGGGAGGAAAAAGATAAATTCTTTAGGAAAAACTCAAAGCTTTTGGCTACTTTTTAGTGTCTCAGTTGGAACAGGAGAGGAATTGAGTTCACTTTCATTCCAGTATAAAGGATGATGGTGCCCTTCAGCAGAGCCACTGCTGGTTGTCTGCTCCATGGAGGCCAGCTGGGTTTTCCTCTGGAAATCCTTTCTTTATCATTTTCAGTTCCTTAGTTACTTAATAATAAATGGGTGCGTGGTCTGAATATTGACGGTAAGTCTGCACATTGTCTTGTGGTCACGGTGCTGGGATTCAGCAGGATGGTGAGGTCTGTGCGTAGAGGCTGCAGCTTGTATTAGACCAACAGCTTGGTGGCTTGCAAAGTGCAACCCTCCCCTTACCTACAGCCAGCTCACATGTGGAGATGTTTCTGGTGTTGCAGGGTAGGAATATTCAGTTAAGATGCTCAGAGTAGCACCGCTGGAGCACTGTGTTCACCTCTTCAAAGAGCTGTAGAACTGTAAGACTGGAGTTTGCTGGAAACCTAGTGCCAAAAGGGGAAAAACAAATGAGAAAGCAATGCTTTTGATGTGACAGTGACTGTAAATGCTCAGCACCCATCTTGCTCCTCTGGAAAGCATAGTTTTAAACCAGGTCAGTATTTAGGCACCAACAAAGCACTGAAGAACCGGATCAGCATGTGCACACGTGTGTGTACATGTGTCCAGTCCTTACCAAGCAGCTCTTTGAATTGCAGAGTTCTTCTCCACTACAAAGCAAGGCAGCAGTTTTAGGGGCTACTTGTAAACACCAGGCCTGTGATGGTTCTTAATTACAGCCATTAAAGGTGCCCATCACCAGAGCATCTGGGTACTATCCACGTTGGATTATTTATTTATAAAAGAATTCTCCAACCCTGTGACAATTTTAATGAAGTGTTTCAGTTGATAATTGCAAGCTGTCAAGGTTAATACAATAAGGCTCATCTCTAATTCTTTTTCCATTTCCCTCCAAGAGAAAAAAAAGACCCTCTGGGATAATGACTGTGGTTTCTATATTCCCAACTCATCAGGGAGTGTCCTGCATTGAACCACCTTTATTGAAAAGTTACATCGATTCAATATATAGTAATACAGGCAAAAATAATTACAGCTTTGCTAGCAGTGTAAGACCTTAATCCAAACCTCACAAACATTCAATAAAAAGCGATACAGGCTGGGAATAGGCTTTTGACAGTGCAGCCCCAAAGGGGAGTGGAGGTGGGGTGGAAATGGACAGATGAGGGTATGTGAAACGAGAGAGAACCACAGAGCAAAGCTGCTCAGATGAGCTGGGAAAAACCAGGTGAGAGTTCCAACCAATACTCCTCACCCTCCTTGTCCTTTCTTGCAGGAGGAGGTGAAGTTGCAACCTTAGGATGAAATGCCAGTGAAACAATTACCCTTTGCTTGTCCCTTCTATGTCAGGGTAGGGTTTTACCTGAATTTGCCCAGTGGCAGGTTCCATCCCTACAACTTCTGAGCAGTGTCTCTGCTCCGGAGCACTTACAGGCTGCAGGGAGAAACCTACTTGGGCTGGGAGAGCTAAAATAAGGAGGAAAGCAACGAGGGGAAAGCAGGGACCCTGCTGTTTGCTCAGGAGGAGGAAGGGAGGCAAAAGAGGGCTCACCAGAACCCCCTACAGGGGTAGTAACACACTCTCCTGATTGCAGAGGCAGTGCTGCTGTTGCTATCACTTGTTTGAGTCCAGGACTGCTGCAGAACAGAATATTCCAGTTATACAGTAAAAATGGACTTTCACTTACCTGTAATGAACTTCCCAAAATGATGCCTCTATGAGTGGTCTTCAAATACTTTTGAAGAGACACGGCACAGACTCAGACTTGATCTCTGCTTTGATTTGCTGGAACAGGTTTTATTTGCTTAAAAGAAATGAAAATCATGCTGTTAACAAGAGTATCAGAAAAAGCATTTGTGCCAATGTGGGCTATTCCCCTCAGGAACAGCCCCTGCCTGGCTGGAATTAATCCATGTTCCCAGTACCAGGGTCTGCTGCCTCTGCAGACAATCTGATTGCCCCCAGACAGTCTGACTCCAGCTGTTCCAGAAGGGAAGGTGGCCACAGGCACCACCTCTGGAACTGCTCCTGTGTTTGCTGTAGGCAAAAGACCAGGCAGGTTACCCCAGAGACCCGGTTTCAATCCTTTG
>JANHGB010047835.1:0-18161 GCA_026283785.1 Coracopsis vasa
AGACTTCATTCTAGGGTGATTTTTTGTTGGTGGTGGTTTTGGGGGGGGTGGGGTGGGTTTTTTTTGTTTGTTTTTTTGGTACAATTCCTTAAAGATTAAAATATATTTGAAAACTATGTTCTGAAGTATGCTTAGTACTCGTGATCAACATGAGTTTTTCACACAGAACATAGACTTTTGATACGATGAAGGGCCCAGGGCAAGTATACAATAACACAAACTGCCTCATCATAAATCACAAAGAAAGTATCATTACTGGCCTAGCAAGTCAGGCACTCATTAAAATTGCCAAGAAGAAAGCCATTTGGTGATAATGGTGACTGATATATGGATAACACTATGGTAGGAACTGAAACGAGACCAAGAATTCAACTTATTTCTTCTTAGTAATACCTCTTTGGGGAAATGCTTCCTAAGAAGTTAGATCTCTTTGATACATGGTCAAGACATAGATGAGGATAGGAAGTAGCTCGAGTTTCTTCTTCCAAGTACTGTGTAAGTCACGTTGGCAGAATGATGGTGCTTCTTGCTGTTTCCAGCCGCCCATTTGTTATCTGTGAATGGCCAAATAAGGAATTTCTGTGTACCTCTGCACCTGTTTCTTTTGTATCATCCTATCACTTCATTTGACCAATGTCAAATTGAAAAATTAAATACTACCTGGCAATGCCTAGAAGTGCCTCCTCTTGTTTTCTTTGTTGTAATTTCAGAATCTTAGAAAACATAAGCTGGAGCGAGAGAAAGGGAAAAGTAGAATAATAAAGGAAAAAAACCCTAAAATTTCAAGGTCATCTGGATACCAGCCCCCCTGGAAGTTTCAAAACCTGACAGCATGCTCTCAAGTGTTAATAGGGATGAAGCCAGAATGAGCAGGCTTTAATTCCTGTATTTAATTCCTTGAGTCTCTGATAAAATTGTGGGTTAATTCAGAAGGATTATAGTTTCAACCTAAATTCCATCTAAAGATGATGGAAAGCTGATGTTCTAATCAACTGTGAATGCTCTTTACAATTGTGTCATTATTGTCTAGTGTAGACCAACTTTTTAAGAAAAAGCACCTCGGTTTTGTTATTTGTGACATAAATACAATTACTTCTGTTCTTGTCAAAGGTTCTATATCCAAGTAGCTGTCCACTTATATCTCTCAAAAGCCAGTCCAATGGTGCATTGAATAGAAGCAATTTCAGTCTGTTAGTTTATCCTTTATAATTTTGGCAGCCACATGGAGTTTTCAGCACTCTTCTACAAAGCATTGTTGCCTGTACTTGATGGGAGTTAAGAAAGCAGTCAATGACTGGACTATTTGGGTTGCAGAACTTTCTTCTGGCATTGAATTGCCTTAATCTCTGCCAATCTTACTTCATTTTTCAGATTTCTATGGATTTTCCCCCACCTTTTCTTTAATACCTGTTTTACAGCTTGCTAGTTGTGCATGTCATGTTCTTTCTCTCAAGCCTAGCCTCCTTGAAAATGCTACTCTAGGGACCAGCAAAAATGGGTTGTCAGATACAGCATTCTCTCTAGTTGCAGCCGAAAAAATACTCCTCGAAACAACATGGAGTAACTATTTTGAAAAGAAGGCTGCCCAACTGAGGCAGTTGAGCACAAGTGCAAGTATTTAGATAGGATATGAGCAAGTTTAAATGTGATTGGAGAATGTTTTTCTACTCTACAGGTTTTTGGGTTCTGTTGTTTGGGGGTTTTATTTTTTGGTTGAGGATTTTATTTGAGGTGTTTTTAAGATTATTTCTTAAAATACAGAATCTGAATAAAGCACTACTGCGTGTTCAATTTTGACAGTTTTTTATAATCTCTTTTTCAAGCCTAAAATTTTGGTTCCTAACACAGGCATTTTGATAGAATTCTTTGAAAGTTACTTAAATTCTTAGACTTAATTTTTCTTTGAAGTTAGTAATTCTCTAACCTTCCCATCCATTAAGTTGAGTACTTGGATACTACTTGGCATTGATAATAGCAGTTTCTAAGTAACCCATGTGGGCCATTTTACAAGATAGGAGCGTGCAGCTGGTGTCAGGGATATTGATGTTGCTATGCAAGAAAATGTGCTGATGCAGATCATCAGAAATTTAAGCTTTAGGAGTTCCTGCTGATCACATGCCCCAATTCTGTATTTGAACAGAATCCTTTCATCAGTTCAGAAGACAGTTGCACTTTCAATTCTGTGGATTTCTGTCATACAGGCAGGCCACTTTTTTGTGAATGTAATTGAAATACTAATACAAATTCATCATGCCGATGGACAAGTTAACTGTCAGTCTCAGCATCAATACCAGATTCAGGATAAAAGGCAATATGAATAGTCTTTGTGTCTTTCATGATGATTTTTTGTAGAAATTTTACAGGATTGCGTTCCAGGTTATGATGTTTAATTTGCTTTTATACCTTCTATCACAACGATCATACCACTTTAAAAATGTTAGGAGCAAGATACACAAATTTTATAGGCAGATCATGTTTTTTTGGTGCATTTCTGAAGCCTGTCCTTGTGATGAATTCAAGAACAGCTAACTTAACACAAAACAAAGCCAAAAGAGAAAAGTCAAGCAACGATATTTCTAATACATTTAAGCATTGGAATGTGTATTCTGAGACCTATAGAAAGCACTCAAGTTTAGGTGGCAGGATAAGGTATTTCTCTGTTATAGTTCAGTCAGTCTTTCTTAAACATAATCAGGTTACTTCCAGGTATATAGGTGAGAAAGATACATGGTCATTGTTTCTTCTACTCCAGAAACATCCAACCAGATACTGTTTTGAAACAATTGCAGAGGCAATATGAGATCTAGTTTTTGAACAAATAATGACATCCAGGTGAAGAAGCATAAGACAAACACCTTTGTTCGTGTTTCACTGGTTGCGCATATTCAGAGGAAATGTGTTTATTTCTGCCTACATTCAGTTCCAGGGTCTACATTTCCTATTTTTAGCAGGCACACACTATTGTTAATCTGAGATTTTTGACTATCCAGTGAGTCAGAAAGTCTGACTGCCCAAAGATACGTGAGTCAGACAGGCAGGAATAGTCTGTTCTTCAGGACACCAGGAGACATAGATTTAAAAAAGAGGTTTCAAACTTAGCAGAAACAGTATATAAATAAAAAACCTTTTGCCGTTCACATTGGATTATTTTCCCAGGCAACTCTTATCCCCAAATTGTTACTTACTACACTATCTATTTTGTATATGAAAAGGGAGAGTTTGTCACCCTTCTTTTTCTTTTCATAGCCACTGTCTATTGGTTAGCTAATGTATTTCTGGGACACACAATCCTCTCACTGTGACGTAGTATTCCCACAGTAAAAGACAGAATATGTAACAAGCCCAGAGAAGGCATGTGGGTCAGGGTGGAGAATTTCATTATCATTTAAATTTATCTTCTGAATTTTTCTCTCTGGGAAGGGCAAATTCCATTAAACCTCAAGACACAGTCATCCTGCAATGTATTTCTGGTTTTATTTTCAAATGCTAACAGGTGAACTTTCTGACTCTATTCATGACAGTGGAAAACTGTTAACCACAGGGCTACATTATAACTTGTGATCTAGATATGTAATAGTAGTCTGTAAAAGGATTAATACATGATGTGCAGCTCCAACCTCTGTAGAGTTTTTCTGAGGAAAGTGGAAACTTCCAACCAGCTATAAAATTTTGGTGGATTCCTAGGTGGGGATCAGTTTTAATAGGTAAATGCAAGATACAAATCCACACTGGAATGCTTAGTAATGGAATAACAGTTCTTTGGCAGCTCAGCAGTTCAGGAATGAAACAAAAATACTATTACATAAAGGTCATTGGTTTAAAAGCTATCTAAATCACGAGAGACTAAAAGACATGGCGGTGTTTAGGGTAACAGACATTGATGGTCTTGGGCCTAATTAGACCAAATGGGAATACAAAGAGCATCAGCTGGCTGCCTTTTGTTCAATTTAGGAGAAAGCCATAGGATAAAGATTCAAGCTACCTACTTTGAGTGAAGAAAGCACATGAATCTCTAAAAATCCAGAAATTGTTTTCCACAATGAGTTAGTGATACAAAGAAAATGCATTTTCTAATATCTGTATATTTAGAGAGGACTTCTGGAGACTTCTATGGACTTCTAAGTTGAGTGAGAGCTTAGCGTGTTCTGAGTCTCCTTCAGATTTGGTTCAAGACAAACAAGTCCCATGAAGGGACTTAGACAGCTAAACATAGGGTTATTTAGAGAAATAGTAGCATGTAAATGAAGCAGAACTGAATTAGATATGTAGTAAAATAGTTCCAATTATTTAAGGAAAAGAAAAAAAGGCAACTGGACTTTTATTTAACCTTTAGTTTGATGTCTGTAATATTTGTTTCATTCATTAAGCTCTCCTAGAACTTTAAGTGGTGCGTGGTTTCTTTTCAGCCAAGTACCTTCCACTTGACTGGAAGATTAGAGTAGAATAGAATAGAATAGTTCAGTTGGAAGGGAGCTACAGTAATCATCTAGTCAAACTGCCTGACCACTTCAGGGCTGGCTAAATGTTAAAGCTTATTGCTAACAAGAATGAACTACCTTCATTCTTGGAGCTGTCTGTTCTTAATGTGTCTTGAAGAGCCACTTCTTTTTCTGCTCCATAGTCACTTGAGTGTTATTTCCAACAGCATGGTTAGCTCTGCAATTGACAATGCAGAAACATCCAAACTGAAAGGCTGACTGAATAAGGACATTGTCTTGTAAACAGTAATGAGTACATCAGTTTTTCATTGCTGGAGGCATCAAGATGTATGAAAAAATTCATCCAAGTTTAGTATTTTCCCACGTAAGAATAGGGAATACACATCCAGACTTCACTGGATATGGCTCATGTGAATTTCAATTGTCTCTTCCCCCTCAACAAATGTTCTAGAAAGCATTGCCTTTGTCAAGAAGACTAATCAGAGCCAGCATTTTCACAAATATATTGCTGAGTGTGCGAAGTCAAACAGAAGAGTCTGTATAACAGTTACTGATGGATGTCTGTATTGTTCCCAAAAAATGGAACTTTTATGCACTGTCACACATACATGTATTGGTACATACTTGTTTAATGAATAGTGCCTCCAAAGATGGTGGTCATTTCAGTTCCTTGAGCCAAGGGATGCCAATTTAATAAAAAGGAATTAACTTTGTATAATTGAATGGTCATTTCTTCAAGTTAGTGGTCAACCCATCTATCATCTCACCACAAATGAGTTCACATTCCATTGAAATGAGATTGATAAAAGGAATATAAAGAAAGCAAGTAGTGATAAAACAAACTAAGGTTTTAAACTAAGGAAGGTAGACTTAGATTAGATATTAAGAAGTTCTTTATTGTGAGGGCGGTGAGGCACTGGAACAGGTTGTCCAGAGAAACTGTGGCTGCCCCATTTCTGGAAGTGTTCAAGGCTAGGTTGGACAGAGCTTTGAGCGACCTGGTATAGGGGGTGGTGTCCCTGACCTGTCCCCCTGCAAGGGAGTTGGAACTAGATGATCTTTAAGGTCCCTTCCAAACCAAACCATTCAGTGCAAGGTCATACCCCTAGGTTGGGGCAATCCCAAGCATGGCTACAGGTTGGGCGGAGAAGTGATTCGGAGCAGCCCTGTGCAGAAGGACTTGGGGGTGTTGGTCAATGAGAAACTGAACATGAGCCAGCTTCAGTGTGTGCTTACAGCCCAGAAATCAGATGTGTCCTGGGCTGCATCAAAAGAAGCATGACCATCAAAGCTATTTAAATCTCAAAAATCCCAAAGTCAAAGTCAAGCTTAAGCAAAAACGGTCACTAAAGCCAGGAAAACAATAAGAAATATTATTTGAAATTTATTTTGTTGATTCTCTATTTAATGTTGATGGACTCATATTTACCCTAAACTTCATAAATTCATTAAATAAAACTAATAACTCTTATAATAGTGAAATTTTATTGACGAGAACATTTGGAGAAAAAAAAATATTTTGGATCCTGAGCTAAAATTAGTTTCAAATGTGATAATTTCAGGTAGAAGCAGAAATAATGAATTTATCTGCCATTGAGTATATGGTTAAAGTTTTAATCCAGGTGATCTGGAGATAGAAGCAACTCAAGTTATTTTATAGTAGATGCCAGGAATTTTGACTTGAATTATCATGCAGATAAGCAAAAATAGTTAACAAGCAACCCTCAGATTTGTAATACACTAAACTGTTAAGGAAAGTGTAAATATTGTGATCTGTGTGGGGTACAATTTATAACAACTGCTCAATTTGTTGAATAAAATGTCTATAATAATTCTCTGTACCACTGTAGATTTGGAAAAGCCATCAAACTGGTATTGCTGTATTTTTCAATACATCTTGGGTGATTCCAAGCTATGTTTCCTTACATAAAGGGATAATAATAATTTTGTTCATAGTTAAATAGAGAAACTCTTAGCACCTCTTTCAAAAGAGCTGTATACTTCCGTCAGCAAAGTGGTAATGAACAAGGTCTGAGGAAGTAGGAATGGTGAGTTCAGAAATGTGGTACTTTGGAAGAACTCTGTGAGAGCAGTGGATTGGAGATGCAAGGATACTGTTTATATCCCTGGACAAATGTTAACACTTATAATATGGCATAGCAGAAAACATTAGAGGAACACCATCTAGAAGGCCAGAAGATCTTGCATGTTGTGATGAGACTGTTTAGAGATAAATGTTAGAGATAAATAATTTAGAGGAAATAAGCCACCACTAGCCTGCACTACACCCAGGTCAAGGCAACAGCATAGCCCCTTTATTTCTGTGGGGGGAAGAATCCCTCTATACCAAACAAGCTGCAAACAAACCAAAACTGGGCAAAGAGACCTTACAGGAGAGGTTAAAAGGGGAATGAGCATGTTCAAACCAGGTCTGGAGAAATGAAGAATAAGGACATGGACTCCAACTCGAGAAACTGAGAAAGGACCTTTGGTTAGGGCTTACTCTTCTTCCTTTGGAACCACATGAGTTTGGTCCTTTGGTCTGTCTGGTCTAGTGAACATGTTCAGTTCTAGTGGACTGTTTCAGTAGCAAGGAGCCTGAATTCGTTCCAGCATCCACAAATTCCTTGGACAAAACTGTAACAATAGGAACCACTATATCTTCTGAAGAAAAGATGACCTAATAGGTTATTTCCAAATGTTAGAGAAGTAGAGGATTCCTTGCTATTAAATATTATCATTTGCATCTCTTATGTCCATCAAGCATTACTTTGTGACAATCTGCAACTTGGAGATAATTGTTAAGTTTTATTCAAATTACATTACTAACCCTGTAACTTGTTCTGTGTGTAATCTTAGCTATCTCAAATGATTCTGTGGGAGGGATGGTTTTCAATTTAAGCCACATTTTCCCCCCCTTCCCCTCCATTGTACAACAATTAGCATCAAGTTCTAACAGACATATCAATGATTTGAGATAATAAAAAAAAAATCTCATACTTTTCCTCTTGAATATCCTGTGCTAGTGCTCTTTAGAAATTTTTAACTAACCTGATTTGGCAAAAGCATCTTCTGGAAGTTTCATTATCATTTGATTGATGACAATTTAGTCTTTAACTACAAAAGCATCTGCTTTCCATAGTTTCAACATGATATGTAATTTTTTTTTCCATGCTAAAGGAGATGAAAGATTTTAGAATTTACACTTATGACCATTAATACTATTTTATTTTACTGGAGCTGAAGTCTGTTTCATGAGCAAAAGAAATTGTTGCTAAATTTCTCTCACTATCTGCTTGCCAAAAAGTTATGGTCTCCAGCTGGAGTTACTCCAGATTTTCACTAATATGGATAGAATTAGAGTGAATTGCAAATGTTTCAAGATGGAAAAATATCTTCAGACTTTCAACTTGAAATATAAGGTTCTGATTTTTATCTTAGTGATGAAGATTAGAAACACCCCTAATAAAACTAGCAGAATTAACACTAGTGAGAAGTCAGTACAAATTGGATTAGAATCAGGTGGAATAGAAATGATCCTTTCCTGTCATATCCAAAATCTGGTTCAGGCTTAATTTATGCCTGGGCTAGGACCCAAGAAGATCTTTCTCATGAATATACATGCATGGGTTAAGGAAAGTAGAGGGTTTGTTGTTGACTGTTTGGCAGCAGCTACCTTGACCATGAGTAGTTGTCAATTTATTTTTTCCAAATAGGGCAATTTATATTGTAAAGGATAATGTAGAGCAATCAATAAAATTATTATTTAGTTGTTAATTGAAGAGAATAAGATGGAAGCTGCAGGCAATGAGAGATGTGAAAGAAACACGTTCGTATTCAGTCCCCACTGAGAGGGAGTAAATAGAATCAACAAATATAGAAGAAGTATGTCTGTTGAAAGGAGTAGGATGAAAGCTTTTGATTTTCAAAGCTGGATTGACTCATTACTAAGGTTGGCTCTATCACTGATGATGTAAAAATCAGAGTGAAATTTTGTCCTCTGTTTTCTTCCATTCCCATTGTACAAGGGTAAATTGTAGCATTGTTTTAAAAGGGAAAATTTGTTGTAAGCCCTAATAAATATTAGCATGAAGCTATTTCTAGAACATTAAAATAATTTCATAGCAGAACCACTTAGGATAATTTGATAAGGTGCTCTGATTCCAGAAGAGTAAAAGTCCTCTCTGCATTGATTCTTAGCAAAGCTTGAATTAACATTTCAAAAAAAGAGGAAGCCTGAGGAAGAATTCATACATGATCTACTTATCTACCATATTTTATTTCAGCATCCACTTCAGTGATCTGAAAGTTTGCACACATTGTTCATAAATCCTGATAGCCACATGGTCTACATTTGTAGAAAGTTTGGTACCATATGGAGAAGATTTAATAGTGTGTGCTAAATGAATAATCTCATACAATATTTCATAACAAAAAATGTAAAACCTTTCCTGGTAGGGAGAGAAAAGTATTAGCCAAAGGTCTCTTAGAATATCACTGCTTTATTCCTGTCAGCAATTGTGTGCAGCTTTGATAGAAGTCCTTTATTTGGGCAAATATTGGTAAGAACTCTAAGATTCTAGTTAGTTTTCCTCTGTCTTTTGCTTATTAATGAGAATAATTTTATCAAATATCTAATTTAAATTCATATATTGACTTCCATATCTGAAATTTGTGACATATTTTTTATATGTTTTTGAACCTAATGTGGTGTCTGAGAAGTTTCTGATTGGAGTAAGGACAAAGATGATTAAAGGAACTTCTTAAGAGATAAATAACCATTTTTTTCCAACAAATGAGCTAGATACAGATCTCTTAAAATCAGCACATTTTAGTTGTCTAAAAATTGGATTTAAAGATGTAAATTTAAAGTTGTATTACAAGTAGAAAAGCCTGCTTGCCAGTTATATTATTAATCCACTAGATCATGCTGCCACTTAGCTCTGCTATTAAGAAACGTGTCTATGTAGCCTCTCTGAAACGGGGCCTCCTGATGAGGTAATGTATTATGGAACAAAGATGAGTGGTTATATAATGAAACCAAACTCCCTATAATCTATAGCTGTGCTGGTTAAACAGGGAAAAAAAATAAAGCTGTTTAATCTATTCCTTTGCGAGGTATTATTCTGTGCTTAGTCCCCCCTTTAAAAAGCATTCCAGGATCCCTTTTCCAAGGTCAAAGCTTACTGCATCTTGTGAAAGCCTAAATGTAAGAAAGAATAGGCAACAAGTACATAAAAGGTCAAATTGTCAGAGAAAAGGGACCACAGTTTCGAAACATGCAGATATCTGAAGATGCAGATACGTGCCTAATGAGATTTTTCTAAAGTGCCTAAGCAGGTTGGGGCCTGGGAGATGTATGCCTCACTTGGTTAGCTTTGTCTGAGAATCTCACTTGGCTCTATTAGCCCTTTCAGTACTCTCAACAGCTTTGAAAATCTGGCTAAGGGAGCTGAAAATCTCTTTTCTGTGTTCTAGAAACCTGGGAAGTCCCCAGTGCCCTGGGTGGTGGAAATCACTGGAACTCCCCCAACAGGCAGATTTAGTTATCTGTCCTCCTGGTTTATAGGCATGTGTTCCAGACAGTGCAGGCCATTACAAAAGCCTCAGGAAGAATTCCTCCCTCTTTTGTGGTTTTATAGTATCTGCTCAATGTGGTAAACTGTTTTGTGAGGTACATATGCTGCCGTATGAACCAATAAGCATAAAACCCCAAAACATGCTATTGGTTCAGGAACACTCGGCAAGTGTGGTACATAAATGTGTTTGCTTTCACTTGATCTGCCCTCAGCAATTCACAGGGAGTCTAAAACCTGGACCTTTCCAAGCTGTACTTGCCTTGGCCCCCACTCAATCTAGGGAGAAGAGGCAATTGTATTCCTCACTTTGGCTTCTCTGGTTCTGAGATTGCTACCTGTTACAAATTGGTTCTTTTCCCTATTTTTGTAAATCATGGATTCAATTCTGTGTTCCATTTTTAGCACAGACTTTTAGTTGTCACTATCCCCTTGTAACTGAAGGTGACCATCTGACTTATTTTTTTCTTATTCATTAAAGAGGCTAGGCACTGCCTGCTCCTGGTCCAGGAGAACTGGTCAGGGATATCCTTTTATGAAAGGGAATTACATGGATGACATGAGTGCTTAATCATTAAAAATAAAAGCCACTAAATAGGGAATGAAACCTTGAAGATAAAACAAAATCACTTTTTCTTGGCCTTTCCATGAGTTTGCAAGTCGGCAAAATTAATGTTGGAACTGCAGAAGGCTTAGTAATAAGACAAGCTTCAAATCTCCCTTGCTGTTTCATTGTGCTACATTTCTCTAATGCTGAGTGTATGCTTTCTCATACAAATGTAACTGATCAAAGGAGACAGAGGGGAGAAGACAGAAAATAATCCAAAGGTGACCCTGCTTTACATAGGATTTTCTAGCTGATGTGATTTGTAGTAAAGAGGACTAGAGAGAGAAAAAGAAACCATTTAGTAGCAATTATTTTTAAAACAGTATTTTAAGGTGGGGTGGAGACTATTGAGGTAATAACTCTATAAAATAGGAAAGAACCAAAAAAAAACCCAACCCAGAACCAAAAAACCCACCACCAAACACAGAAAAAGGCACTTGATTTGTGAGGGTTGAATGTAATTATAAGAATTCTGATCAGTTTTAGTCCTGAGATGGTAATCCTATTACCATAGATACAGAGGCCTGAAGCAAGAAGGTAACAAGAAAAATATATCTGTTCTTTTACCCTACTTTTTTTTTTTAAATCAAAACATGTGGCTTAAATGGGTCTTTGGTTGTTTATAATTAAATTTTCCTGAACAATGCAGGAGTTGGCCATTTCTCAACTGTCTGGGGCATCTGTTTTCACATACTTCAAATACAATAAAGATTTTTGTTCTGTGGGGTTTTTTTTCTGTTTGGACTTCCTGTACAATAAAAGTAGGAATGGATATGAATTTATAATTGGATGTGCCTTTTGGGTACAGACAGCTGGAATCAAAACTGCATGAACCAAATTTTGCCATTACTTATTCTTAGATACATGGAACTTAAATTCTACAAGTATATAGAAAAGACTAAAACTGTTCTTAATAATTCTATGTAGAGCAGCTGTGTCTTCTAAGGTTTAGCAATCCTTAGTCAAAATAACCTGAGTTTCGTATTTTCTTTCAATGTCTTGCAGTCAAGATTTCTCTCTGCTGTTTGTCATAAGGTTGGTGTCAAAATATGTGACTTGCTTTGGTTTTGGGTTGGGGTTTGGTTTTTTGTTTTTTTTTTTCATTCCTCTTCTGGAACTTGAATTTTTTCAACTTTTCAATAAAACTGCAAGTTGCTTTGGTAACATGAAAAAGACCCATGGAGTTGGGACACTAGACCGTCAGCTATTCAAGGAGCTAAAAGCTCTTAAAATTTTGTTACACATAAACTCATACTGACTTGGTGTCACAGACTCTTTGGAGTGTTTTTTCCTGCTGTTTTTCATAAGCTTCTCCTTATGCTTAGAAACAAAGGCTGGGCATTCTTTTCTCAGTAAAGGCATTTAGTATCAAGATGTTTATCTTCACTTTGCCAGTGAAATAGAACTACATTTGTTGTCCATTTTACAATATCTTTATTTGAGCTTCTCATGTTAAATCAATGTGAGGAAAAACTGTAACGTTATATGTAAAGCATTCCATCAGTACTGCAGGCTTCTTTTTCTCTTTCTGCTTCTGTAGAAGGCTGTAGTGAGTACAATCTTTTTATTTATCATGTGATTCAGAAAAGATGTGTTCTGAATGAAGCGACATAGTGACTGTTTGAGAAAAATGGCCAATAGCAGCACAATGCTACCACACAGCTGTCTGGGGGTTTGTGTTTGGTTTTCTGTGTTTGGTTTTCTACGTATTGGAAAAGGTAGCATTTATTACAGGATTGAGAGCAGCACTGAGGAAAAGGACTCGGGAGTGTTAGTTGGCAAAAAAGTCAATATGAGCCAGCAGTGTGTGCTTGCAGCCCAGAAAGCCGAACATATCCTGGGTTGCATCAAAAGAAGCGTGACCAGCAGATCGAGGAAGATTATCCTGCACCTCTTGTCCACTCTCATGAGGCATCCCGCTCTAGTACTGCGTAAGTACCAGAGGAGGCCACAAAGATGCTCAGAGAGCTATGAAGACAGGCTGAGAGAGTTAGGATTGTTCAGCCTGGAGAAAAGGCGGCTCAGGGGGGATACCTTAGAACAGCTTCTGGTACCTGAAGGGAGGCCTACAGGAAAGCTGCAGAGGGACTTTTTACAAGGGCATGTAGTGACAGGTCAAGGGGGAATGGTTTTAAACTGTCAGAGGGTAGATTTTGATTAGATATAAGGAAGAAATTCTTCATTATGAGGGTGGTGAGGCACTGGCACAGGTTGCCCGGAGAAGCTGTGGCTGCCCCATCCCTGGCAATGTTCAAGGCCAGACTGGATTGGGCTTGGAGCAACCTGATCTGGTGGGAGGTGTCCCTGCCCATGGCAGGGGGGTTGGAACTGGATGATCTTTAAGATCCCTTCCAACACTAACCATTTTATGAATCTATGATTATTATGATAAAGGCAAATCATGTCTTCAAAGGCAGTTTTAAGTTTTAAAGTACTTGATTTTGTGTTTTCCTGGGATTTCTCTCTTTTAAAATTTACACCATTATTTGAACTATTGCTTCCAAAAGTAAATTTCAGACTCTAAAGAGGCTTTTTTTTCTTTTTTTTTTTTTTTAATTTGTTCTATCGTAGTGATAAACTGCAAGGATTTGGGATGTACCTGTAACACTTCACTCTCTGCAGCCCAACTTGCCAGTAGAACTACATAGCAGATTTCATTGTCTGTATTTCAGATATTTTATTTTTCTTCGCTCTTCTGATTTTTCCATGTAAAATTCTCTAACTTTAGGCAGTCTCTAGATAAAAAAGTCATTTAGAGCCTTTTGGGACTTTGAGTTTTGTTTTGTGCTCTTTTGGGGTTTTGTATTTTAAAATAGCAGGAATCTGCTTTTCAAAGACAGATTATTTTCGGATAAACTCATATCTTTTACAAGAAAAAAAAACAACGGAGTGTGCAGAGAAGATACCCAACTAGATGAGCAAGTATATTTAGTACTGGGCTACTGCAAGTAGTTAAATATTGCTTGTATGAACTTTTTGGGGCTCCATGTATAATTAGTTGCTCTTTCAGTGTGAATTCACAGAAGGGATTGTCTTTAGAAACACAGCAATAGAATCGCTTCTTGTTTTCAGCAGAACTGTGCTTTCCATTGTTTGGGACAAAAAATAGATCACAGAAAGTTTTTATATGAGAAACTTTCTTTGGAGAAGGTAATCGGGCCAGGTATGACAGCTTTTTTCTCTCTTCTTTGCTTCAGTTCCCTATTCCTTTTATTCCCCTTTAATAGACACCATTGCACCAGCTCTGATTTGAAATTCCTCTTCATAATATGGAATTCCCCTAGGATCATAAACATCTCTGTCTAGGAGACTAATCTATCAGGCTTAGATACTTTTTTTTATCACTTAAGTGTTTTTCTGAACTAATGGTTATCCCCCTCATATTTTGCATAATGTTTTAGTTCATTTCTCAGATTCATGAGCACTTCAACAGTTTTGAAAAGCCATGGAAAAATATGCCCATGTTGTATGTTTCTATGAAGCTTATTTCGCTTGTGTAATGTTTGACTATAGTCCAGTGGGTGAAATTTAGTATGTGAATGGCATATTAAGAATGGTTACTATTATATTCACTTTCATGTCTCTGTGCATGAGTCTTTTTGCCTATTTCTTTTTTCTTACAATCAGTTGTTGTAGTGCATTGCTCTATTCACTGCTGTAAGACTTATTATTTCATTATACTTCTAAGCTAAACAGAAAAACGAGCTAATGACTGATTGCGACCCTTTGTCCTATCATTTTCCCAAATCAGTGAAAATCTCCCTGCCAGCATAAAATTATGCAATTTTTTTGGTTTTCTATATTTTAAATAATGGTACTTCAGAGTTTTGAGAAGTCAGGTTAGAATCGTTCAAGGGAGTGTGCATAGCTTAAAGGATTATAAGAGTTCCAAATAGTCCTGCCATGAAACCAGTTTAGGATATATAAGACAGTTTGGATAAATAAGATCTAACTGCAGTCCTCCCACAAAACTCAGATGGAAGTCTTTTTGTAATTCAAAAATGTCCAGCCATTTTTTTTTTTGCCTTAATTTTTCATATCTCTGCACTTTGTGCAGAAGCATCAAGAAACTGCAATAAAGACTATTCTGCAGACTCAAGGGATTATGATAAGTATCAGACATTCTGAATGCCCGTCTGAACCTTTAAGGTATTTGCAGTTTGCCCATGACTAATTTTCGGGTGACTCTGGAGGGAGCAGCTCAGGATGACAATTTTTCCATAGTAATGTGTCTGGAGGTACTATTTTTTTCCATCAAAGAGGCCTTTAAGAAAGTTTTCTTCCCCTTTCTGGGACATCAGCTTGTGAAGCATTCCTTTGATTTTTCTACCACAAGATGAAGGGAGGAAAGAGAAACCAGGCAAAAGCTCTGTCATTTCTTTCCTTTAGCTGATGCTACTCATTTGCTTGCTTAAAATGATGGTAGGGGTTATGAATGGATAATACAGGATCTGCCAGTTGCCCTTTTGCTGTTGGTACAGTTCTTAACGTGCATTTAGTGTAAACAGGTAAAATGTCAGGGTAGCTGAAAAGAAAAGAGCAGTGAAGTCAGTTAATTTGATGAAACACTACAGGGGAAATTCTACCCTTAGTCATACCTGACTGAGCTCCTGGATGCCAGTGGGAATTTGGGTGTAAATGGTGGCAGACCATACCTGGATATATTTTGCTGAAAAGCTGAATGGTAATAGCATCATCTCAGAGGAGACTATAGTTACAGGCTACTGTGCTTGAAATCTCAAGGGAACATATTTCCATATAATAACTTGGGAAATTGCCTCTTTCTAAGGAGGCAAGAGTGTTTTGACAGTAGCTTTTTTTAATGTTATTTTGAGGATTAGAATTGAAGTGTAGAAACTTGTAAGTAGCATAAATGTGGGCTCCTGGCTGGTCAAAAAATGGTGACGTTTCGAGATTTACTTTAGATGAGAACAAAAGTGCAGGTAATTTGGTTTTGGTTATCATTTGCCTATGCCAAAACGACAGCTGTTTAAAACAAAAATTCTGTGTCTTCAAAGTGGGTAATATTTTCATCCAGCAGCTCCTGACCATCAATTAGCATTGTATTTAGTTAGGAGAGGAAGATGTGAAATTTTTTTTGTTGTTGTTAATCTCCTTGTTGGTCATTTCTCTTGCATCTGGAAAGCTGCCACTTCTAGAACATTCATAGTATACAAAGAACTCTCAGGCAATTCCCCACATAGCTATGGCAACTCAGGACGCAGGATATTTTCAGAAGAGTATGTTTGACTTTACAAGATGATAAAGAAGAATGGGTAGCTATTTTCAGGGACAGGCACACTTCATCTATCTCCGCCTGTTATTCAATTCTGAATCTCAAGAAATATAATCTATGGTACAAAATAAGACTTTGTTTCTGTAGGTTCATTAGTGAAGCACAAATCCATCCTCCCAGCCAATATTTCAATCTGTACTTCAGTCTGACATGTGCTTAAATCTCTCATTAATCATTAGACTTAAAACAAACTTAACTAGCATCCTAGACAGATAAAGGGAAAGCCACCCAGAATGAGAAATTACCCTTTTTTTATGTAGAATTGGGGATGTAGTTACTCATAACAGAGGATAACCACTATCCCTGGAGAAACAGTGTACAAATCATTGAAATAAGGCTATGTTTAGCCGTATTTAGGTCTTGTGGTTAAACTCTGTTTAGACCACTTGTCTCTCCGAGGTAGAACCTCTTTGAAGAATCTGTTCTAACACCAAATGCCTGTTCCATATTTTACTTTCAATGAAGTGTTTAGAAAAACTTTTCTAAATAAATTGTGCAGCAAATATAAGGCAGAGCAGAGTATCAGCTGGAGATACGAGTGCACTCCTGGCTTGTTTTTTCTGCTGGCTTCTCCTTTATAAGTCACCCCTTGTAACATGTTGGGATATTTTCTCTTTTGTTCTTGCTTCTCCTCGACAAGCTAGCTGGTTTGGCATCTTATACTCATGAGTATTTTTAGCATCTCTTGAAAAGCTCTGAGATGGATTCCTGCTGCTCATCAGCCAGCGCTGTGTTCTCCAGTAGTTGCCATCAAAATACCTTCTATCTGCTTCCTTGACACTCTTTACTCACCTGTTTTTTTCTATTCGATGTCCATAACGTTTATCTCTTAGCAATTGTTCCCTCTTGGGGGAAGGAGACCTCTGAATTCTAGCTTGTACTTTGGATGTCTTTTGCCCAGACTCTCGAGTTGCTGTTTAAATATCTGTTAGAAACTTTTAGGGGTGTATTTCCTTGATGATTGCAACATGTTTACTGTAGTATTCACCTTGTATTTTTCTTGTGTAAGAGATTCTTTTCTCTCTTTTTTGTGGTACTGCAGGAATGTGCTTTACATTAATTCTGGTAAAATATCCTTAGTATCCTTCTTATGTATTTAATGCAATGGGATTTTTATTTTTTTTTTATTGCAGAATAGCTAAAAGAGGAATTGTCTTCTGAACAAAGACAGACCGTAAGGGTGGTTTTTTTAGACCTACCCAGTACATCTTCTCCTGATGCAATAGCTGCCTTATATAGAAACCTGAGTTTGCTCACTTTAACTCAGAGAAAATGTTCTTAGTTATTACAGGCTGTTTATTAGAAATTGCAGTTTTCATATCAAAACTTGCAGGATTGGTATCTTTCTGCCTGGGCTCTATCGTGACACTTGCTGGAAGCCTAAAGTGGCTGTGCAGTATTTACTGCTGTGTTCCAGGAACATTTCTCGCTGAAGCTTTTGCTAAGGTAAAAATGAGTTTGAAGTACAGACAAACAAGTAAAATGCAAACCTTAAAGCGAGTCAAGAGTGAGTTCACTTCTCTAGTTACCTGGAGTGCTGTGTGACTGCTGCTCCACCTGCCCAGTTTTCAGTGCACAAATGACCAGATATCCGTTTACAACTGGGTCAAATGAGGACAGTGTTCTACACAATTTCAGTAGGAGAGCTCTGCCACCTACATCCCTAAAATGAACAACATGTTCTTTATTTCTTCATAATGTTTCTCACTTTCAAGGGCCAGACCCCCAAAATACATGAATTGGATTCAAACCAAATTTCTGAATTAGCAGACTTTTCTGGGAAGCATTCTAGGAAGCATGGGAACATGGCTGTGGATGTGAGCTCTCTTCACCTCAGCGTATGGAGACAGCATTGCAAACAGTGCATGTGGCACAGGCAGATATTCCCCAGGTGTTGCTTACCCTTTTGAGCATTACCTTAAAGAATGTATTATTGTGGATTCACTACTTCTCCTGCGCCTGTCCACTTTCACTATTTCTTAGTCGTGTGGGAAAGATTAAGCCATGTTATATTCCTTCCTCACTAACCTGAAGCACAGCACCTACACACTGCACATTCATCATCAGAGGATGGAGCAGCATCTTGGAAACTCCTGGTTTATCAGTAGCAGCCTCATGTGCAGACAGCTCTGGATATCAAGTTTTACGGTAAGGAACGTATGCTTGTGATACATGTGCACAAAACAGGAAAAAGAAAAAGAAAATTGAAATGCCTGCTGATGATATCTGGGAGTTTTCAGTCC
>JANHGB010047840.1:0-59806 GCA_026283785.1 Coracopsis vasa
CTTCCTTCCTTCCTTCCTTCCTTCCTTCCTTCCTTCCTTCCTTCCTTCCTTCCTTCCTTCCTTCCTTCCTTCCTTCTCTCCTTTGCTTTCCTTTTCCTTCACTTCCCTTCCTCCTGCCCTTTCTGTTGTCTTCCTTTACTCACTTTCCTCTTTCATCTCTTCTCTCCCATCTTCTCTTCTTACTTCCCACCTGCACTTCCCTCCTCTTTCCTCACTTCTCACTTTCTTCCATTTTCTCCCTTCCTTCTCTTCTGTCTTCCTTCCTCTCTTCCCTTCTTCTCCCCCCTGCTTCCTTCCCTTCCTTTCTGCTTTCCCTCTTCCCTCCACAGCCCCTGAGGAATTTTGCCATTAGCAAAAATTTAAGTGAGAGCATAGTTATCTCTATTTTTTTAATATCCCTAAGAAAAAATGCATAACAAAAATTAAAAGACAGAGTTACTTAGTTAAAGTTTGTAAGAAAGACAGAGGAAAGAAGATGTCAAAAGCATAGTCATATTCTCTGTGTTTTGGAAGTAGAAATGAATGATATTCAAATTCCAGGGAGGCAGGTATAGGTTTGAGGTCTAGAAAGGTAGAAAACCTAAATTATGGCATGACTGTTTCCATAGCTGATGGCACCACAGGGTGACTCCTCTTTCCACTTCAAATAACTGGGTCGGTTGGAAGCAACCTTTGGCACAAGGCCTTGAATTCACATCTCTAGATCACTGTGTCTGATTAGCTGCTTAAGCCATCTGTATGGACTTCACTGGTGTCCAAAGGGCGGTCTGGAGCAGAACTGATGTAGTCTGGTGTAGTCCTTTTTCAGTAGACTACATACCATTGTAAATCTTCAGCTTCGCTTTCGGCAGACGCTTGGTATATCTACTGCCTTCCTTCTTACCAGCATGATGTTACAGCCTCCAACTTTCCCCACTGCAAAGGCAGAACCTATTTTAGTTACCAGTAACAGGACCAAGACTAGTTTTCATAGCCTCTGCCACAAAGAGAAGAAGGGGTACATGAGCCATAGAGCTCAGACAGATAATTTTAGTGTGCCATGATAAGTACATGCTTCCTCAGGCACTCAGACATATTAATGTATTTTTATGGCATGTAAGCCATAATGATGGTGAATGAACTTTTGGCAATAGGAGCTTCTATACCTTCCACCTAGACTTCTGACTCCATTGCTGTTGAAATAAAGCAATGCATGCACAGTAAACCGGTATAAAAGCAACTTAACTGCTGTTTCATGGATCTCATAACTAAGGAATAAAAGGTAAAAGGGTCTTTTGACAAAACCAAATATTGTCAGCTTCTGGACAGAATACTGTATTTGACCATCTTGCATCTGTTAGAATGCCAATCGTATTTGACAATACTTTTTTCAGCTTCTCATCTGAAAATACAATGCATTCACATCATTGCTTCTAAGTGCATTTGTAAAACTAATTGACATATTTAATGTTTTACACTGCTTGCTTGTTTTATTTAATACTAAAAGAAATACACTAAAATGGTCTTCAGCATTATTAAGGCATAGTGTTTAACAACAAAGGTGTTTGATATCATAAAAAACCTCCAAAAGCCCAAATAGGTGTTAAATCTGTAAGTGAGATGAGGGAAGCAGTATAGTGCTGTAAATGAAGTTAATAATATTCTACTGACTTCACTATCAATATTGCAAAATCTCCTCCCAAGATTTTTGAGATTTAGTAAAATTTTCAAGTTTTAATAAAGTGTTCAGGTTTGTAAAGAGCAATTGTGTGTATGGTCAGTTTCTGCACAATCCATTAACCAAAAGTAAGGGAAAAAAGAGAAAGCATAGTTAATTTTATTCATTACTACCCTTAGCTACTACTGTAGTATTTCTGTTTTCATGTAACTAATGTTACATAATGCGTGACAATTATTGTAATATTTCCATTGTATGTTTCTAAAGAAATTGAGGCATTTGAAATGTCTATTAACTACTAATGTAATGTTTTATCACCCCCTTATATGGTTATAAGCAAATAAAGAAAAGATGAATCTCCATATTTTCATGCTGTACAAGCAACATTAATTAATTCAACATGACAAGCATTGTGAAGTATCTGGGTAAGTCAATCTAGTATCATTTTGTTCATGAAGCCCAAAATATAGACTGACAAAGCACAAGTATGAAATGCATTTCAATCAGTTTAATCAAATAGAGTCAATGTAAAGAAAAGGGGCATTGTCAAGACGTGTCAGTGAACATTTGACCTGCCTTGCAGTTAATATTGTTTTGTGCAGATTTCTCTTGAGGGGATACCCTCTCTGCTCTGCAGTTCAGTTCTAAAAACTGAAAGTTTTATTCTTGGTCTGGTGAGTGGCAATGTAGAGTAGGAATGATATAGAAAAGATATCACTTGCAAATTGTTATCCACACAGAATCTGAACATGAGATCAGACCCTTTAAGGAGATTAGACCATTTGGTGTGACTTTTGCCTGTATTGCAGGAAATTCTGCTTTCTCTGAATCAGATTTTGACTGGTCCTTGCATAGATGCCAAGGATGAGATTATAGAACACCAAATCCAAAATATGCTGAAGAGCTGAGTTTGTTCTCTTCTCTAAGGCACAAGGAAACTTGGGCAGGGAAAAGATATGGGCACACAATCAACCTATAGCAAAGCCAAGTGGCCACAGAGCTTGACAAACTGCCATTTTAAGGGCAGTGGAAAAGGTTTGCCATAGATGGCTTCAATGGGGCTTCAAGAGGGATTCCCTGGTAAGATAATTCAGGATTTTTCCCAGGAGTTCCTAAAGCTGCATCATTTCTCTGTATTCAAAGTCTCCCTTTAACACTTTCCATGATCCTAGTGATAAGCGAAGCAGAATGCAGGTCTATATTTATTTGTGAAAATCTCTTCCCAGATCTCTTTTCACAGTGCTGTAGCTTCTGTTCATGCTCAATAGGCAGGATAACATTAATGGTCAAGTCATTGCACAAAATGAGTCTGTTTTGCCTTTAAATCTACTCTCCTGCCAGGGAATAATGTGATCATTTTAAGGGCTTTGAAAATTGCCTGCTACTTTCTCTGAAAACTATAAATTTAGCAGAATCTAAACTCAATGACTGTGAATATACACACTCACATGCACACAAGAAACTAGAAAAATAGCTGTTGCCTTTTTTTCTCAAGTGAAGACAAAGCTGTGACCAAGATGTGGAGAACAGTTTCAAAAGCCCATTTGTCACAACAGCATTTGTTTGAAGGTCTTATTTGATTTCCTAGACTCTCAGCTTTTGCTATGTAAAAAAATTAACACTGTCTAGTTGCTGTGGTGACCTCAGACACATGAACAAAGTTTGCCAAGATACGGAGACATCTGCAAGAAGAAGCCTTAATGAATGCCTGAGCAAGTAGCTCTATCCACCTCTGTGAAGTGTTGAATGTTTCACCCAGGAAATGAAGAATGAATTGTCAATGTTAAGTTTCATGCCTCTCCTGAGAGATGACAAGAGGAAAACCCAAAATTGACAGGATTTCAGCCCTACAGATGGTTGTGACTTGTGCCTCCTTCCCTGATTCCTGGTCCCTTCTGCTCCAGAAACTAGGCTAAAGTCATGCCTGGAACTCAGTAGAGCCCATGGGCATCATTAAAGCATGCCCAAAAGATAGTCAGGCTCTAGAGTCACAGTGGACCCAGTCATGCTTTCAATGTGTACACACTCTGATCTGGGCAGGGTCCATTTCAGCAACTCATCTGCAGGTCATGTTTTTCAGGCAATGCTCCAAAGATCATGACTGCACATTTTTCCCAACCTGCTGATGGATGAACCACAAGAAGTTCACGAATCTGGAGAGCTCTCCATACAGCTCAGTGTTTCTCCCGGCTCTCTTGGGGTCTCATACTATGTTGAAGTATTGCAGGTTCTCGTACGTGATTTTTTGAATGCTTCTTTCTTCAAACTTTGCTGGAATGAGTTTAGAGCTACATGGAAAGAATGATTAATTACAGTTTAATGAATCATAAGGAAGTTGGTGCCTAGTTCCAGCTCTGGAGACGCACTTGTATAGTCTTATTTGATCTGGTTTACCCTCTAGTTTTACTGTCAACAAACTAGAGTAATCAGAATGATCTAAAGTGTCTTATTTTGATATTTGGAACATTTTCACCCTGGTATTTTATTTAAACCATTCTGTTCTTCATGAATATGTGCTGCTTGGTCCTTGAGTAAAACATTTAACAGTGCGAAAGTGGAGTATTTTGTTGCTGCAGACTTAGACCTTCTGAAGAGCCTAATCAAAACCAGATTTTTTTTTCTTTAATTGGAAAAGAAATGAGTGTTTTGCACTATACACTAGCTAGTTAGCGCTATCATAAGCAACCCCCTATTAATCACGTCCCATTTTTTGCAGCTGTGTACAGTAACTGACCTGCCTAGATACACTATAACTGAAGCAATTAAGGATCTTTTGTATTTTTTATGTAATTACCACTTCTGAGCCAGGTTGCTAAATACTTGGGACATTTGGGGGTATAATTTCAAGGTCATTATATTTTTGTTCATCTCATTTCCTAGGAAACCTATTTGCAGACTTGCCTAAAGCATCCCAGATACAGTACATTAAAGTACGGCAAATTAATTTAATCCTACCTCCTTCCACTCAGTAGGTGCATGTCCATTTTTCCAGTGTATAATACAGAGTATATTTTTAAATTTTAAACTATTCCTGGTTTTAATGATGCAAACAATGGGGAGACCAAATAAGCTAAAGGAGCTAAGACATTTATCTCTACATTCTGCCATCTGTTTGAAACTGCTGATGTAATTCCAGTTTTAAATTACATTAGATCCTGCCTTCTGGACCCCTTTCCCTATTTACTTTTTTTATTTAAGGCTTTAGAGAAGGCAGTGCCTTCAGGTTGTTAACTACTTAATAAGAAACTGTCTCTGACTGTTTTCAATCTGGACTTAAATGTAGGCTTCCTGGACAAAGAGGTATAATGGAAGTAATAGCTTTATTTCCAAAAGATGAAACTTATTCTCTGTGTACAATTTTATGAGGTCTGTTTTCAGCAATAATGCTAGCAACCAGCAGATTTGTTTATACTGAAGAAACGGCAGAGATTAAGGGTTGTGTTCTTGCATACTCTATTGTCTAATGGTGGAATTTCCAGTTTTATTTCTGCGTTTATGCTTCTGAATTAGTTTAATTTATTCTATGTAACCTCTCTCCCTTATTTTACTGGCCTAATTAACAACCTTATATTTATTTTTCTTAGCACTTAGCCTTTTGAGTCTGCAGTGGCAATTCTCCATTCCCTTTTCTTCTGGTATCTTGTGGCTGGATTCGCTTATTTGTCTGGATCTATTACTAATGCTGATCTTTTAAGAATTTGCTTAAAGGGGTATTGGTCAGGCTCTGTCTTCAGCAAATTTATCAAATACATAGCCTGATTTTTGCACAGTCACAATAAAGTGTTGAAATCAAGATTCAGATTTAAAACATTTGTATCACAGAAATTAAATCATATATTCTGGTTTCCTTTATTATTTTTTCTTTTTTCTTACTTTGGTTACATTCTTTAGGTGCCCACAGAGTAGTTGGAAATATAAGGACTTTGGAAGAAAGACAGACAGAGTCTTGTACTGAAAAGTTTGCAGACTTCTCATTTGTATTGATTTTAAAAAGAGAGAACACATAATTAAATTAAAGGAAATGCATTTCCAGCTCATTTTACTCATCATGGTACTGAAGTTTTTCACAAGCATATTATCAAAAGTCATGATAGCATGTCAAAATCATACAGATTTTAAGATGATTGAAACAACTTATCCATTTAGAAATCCTGAACCCTACCAGGCAACAGTCTGAAGAAAATGTGGAAACAGATTGGTTTGATTCCGATCCTTTTAAAGAAAACTTATAGTTGTCTAAACTTAATTTGGAAAATTCTTTAAAAGTAAAATGAAACCCCACAAAATTAAACCTTTTTTGTTTGCTTTGGAAAGAAAATAGACATTGGGTTTATATGGAATTTAAAGAGACAATTTTATCTTTGACTGACTTAAATATAGAAAAATTGTTATTAATCAAATTTACTTAAATATAGAAATTGTAATTCACAGACAACTCTTGCCATCTTACTGAATGGTAACTAGGAGCTATGTCTATTGTTAAATATGTTTGTTAATATTGTTATATATGGATGTTAAATTTTCTAGTTGAACAAGCTTCCTGAATGATAGCAATTTTGGTAGATCAGTCACTGAACCAGGCAAGTTTCTGGGAAAGAACCTTGATCCAAGTTTCAAAGTTTAACCTTCCTAAGTCAATCATAGATGCAAAATATATAAAATCAATCACTGTGGCTTTAACCATCATCACTTTTAATCACAAGAAAAGTCTGGCAATTAAAATGTGACAGACTTAGTTCAGGCTTTCTACATTTCCTCTCCAGCCATTAAAATCAATGGCTGCACTAAAGCAGTGGCCAGCTTTTGGGAATATGGATGACTCTTTGTAGTTTGTTTATGCCTATCCTGGTCACCACCTGTGGTGAAAATCTGAGGCAGGGAGGCATAATATTACCTCTACACTCCAGCATTGCCAGCCCTGGCTGGATGGATATGGAAAAAGTCAGCAGCTTCCCATGAAGTGTTGAAGACTAAGCCAAGCAGTGCAATGTTCAACCCTGGCCTGGGTTTTCAGAGGTTGGTAGAGAACCATGTAAACTTTTTATGCCATATTTTTATATATGGCTATATTCTACAGTGATTCATCTTGCTATGAAAAGACACCTGCAGAAAACTTAAACCAGAGATGCCCAGGCAAAACAAAGCACATACATATTTTAAATAGGTCTGAAGCTGTTGAACGTGCCAAAATATTGTCAGTTAAAACTTGTTATGGGAGCCTATATTAGCTTTTAATGGATACAGACAGTGATGTAAAGCAGATCAAGGAGTGTTGATTTTCTGCTTACAAAAATACCATTAACTTATAGAGTCTGAGCAGTGTTTCCCAAACAAAGAATTTATGACCCCACCCCAGCCTACAATGAAAAAATAATTAAAGTCACATTATTTGTTCAAATACTCAAATTCCGAATGTTTGGTAACCAGCTGTCTGTTGCGGAAATACTTCTACTTCTGCACAGAATTTGTATTCTAGACCTACCATGAAATCAGTATGCAAAATGAACCGAGGAATGATTTGTTAGAAGAACTTTTTGTTGTGAAAATGTAATGAATATTTCATGATTCAAATTCAAAGCAACAATAAATTTAAAATACCAAGTTTTGCTGTGATGCATAAAAGCTATTCATCAAAACTGCTAAATACAAACCATATTCACTCCTGGTAGGAACCATAAATATGACAAGAAGTCCCAGAAAGTTGTAGTTATGGTTAAGAAGAAGTCTACATAATGAATACAGTAAAATCCTTCCCAAATGTTTGACATAATGCTGTCTTTCCTGAGGATAGATTGCATTTCAACGGCATCAAGATTTACAAATCAGTTAGGGTTAGGGTCACCAAAACCAAAACACTGTCACTGCATCCCTAGGATGTGACAGTGTAATACAAAGAATATTTAAATTTGATTAAAAAAAAATAAAAATCAAAGAATAAGTCTTACCAAGTCCTGTGCCAGTTTATTTGCAAGAATCTCCAGACATTTTCTCCAGTGCCCACACCAGGCCTTTCAACACAGTTCCTGGTCTTAAGAGACCCTTTCAAAATTATAGACCTCTTGGTAGCCAAAGGATCCTTTAGTAAATTGAAATGCAGTGCTAACACCATGGACTGTATTTCCCCTGGAATGAAATATATGTTGTGATTCTTGGGGTCTATGCTGCTGAAAATACCTGATACTTTCGAAGCACAATAGTGTATGTGTTCTTATGATAGCAGGACTGATTTTTAAGCTGATTGGATAAATTTGGTTTGATTGGTTAATTTATTTAGTGATGCTGAGTTCTTACATTTTTCTACATTTATTGAAAGGAAGCCTTTGCAGCCGCTCTTGGTGCTTGCTCGAGGCCTTCTGAGATCCCACATGTATTTCAAGAGAAATTCAGCCCGGGTGAACTGTGCTATAACCAACCCCTGATATCAAGGAAGTTGTGCATAAATTAAAATATCTTACATAAATAAGAGAAGTCGCTGTCTCTGATCCACTGTGACGCTAGGGCCCACCCCACCTGAAAGAAGCTTTGCAAAACAGATTGCAGGCAGCATGCAATAGCTATACTCTGCAGAACAGTGCCACACTCTGGGTTGTTTTACAGAAAAAGCTCTGACTGTGGCATCCTTCTGTTGTAAGGATTGGGGCTGCCTGATCTGACCACACAGACAGTGTAAAATTTTGGACAATAAGCAGAAATACTGTGGTTCCTGTAGTGGTTCAGAGATATAACAGAAGCAAGGCTTGTAGGGAGGACTAATCTTCCACATAGCAGGGCCCCAGCTTAAAACTCCAATTAGAAACCTTCAAAAAAATCAGCAGAGACTATGAAGCATGAGTGTTAAATATTGCCTATATTGCTGAATATGAATATAATAATTTTCACAATACTTACGCCAAAATGTATTTACTTTACATGCTTTTAAAAGCACTCTGCCTCTAGAGCTTGAATCCAGTCTTAGTAAAATTTACAGTGAGCTAGCTAATAAGCTTCTGGTTTTGAACAACTTGTCTCCATTTTCAAAAGATTAGACCCTCTGAGAGTCCTGTTACTCTTATTTTCGTAAAGCATTTGAGTCTAGCTACATATTGCAGAACAGTCAGATTCAGAGATTATTTAATCAGTATATAAAATGTCATTGTAGGCAGCATAGCAGTACTTCCTAAATCCCTATTTGCATGGTCGGCTTATTTCATTAAAATCTGTGCTGGCCATTCTCCAAAGACAAACAACTAATGCTATCTGTAATTATTGGATTTTGGTAGGCACAGAGAGTTCGACAGGTATAGTGTTAATGACTGAAGAACAGCTAAGCAAGCCTCCGATCTATTGCTCATTGTTTGGAAAAAAAAGGAACCCAGCGTAATCATATTTAGTTATTATATGACTCAGACCAGTGGAATAAATAGCTCTGCACCTCTTCTCCCTGAGCAGTAAATGTAATGCATTGCTCTCTGTTTCGCAAATTATGGGCTTTTTATTGAAAAATGCTTTGCTGAGAAATAAGTAAGATGTAAACTGATTTCTAACAAGTAGGAATGTGATAGCTACCTGTCATGGTCATATTCTTGCCTGTTGGAAAAGTAATGTATTGACAGGAAAAAGAGAACATAAGCTAGTCTAACTGTCACTAGAAATATCAGTGCCTTTTAATTAGCCCTCAGCAAGCATAAGTTATCATGGTGTGTATTTCCCTGTGTTGATAAAGCTGTGAGGGAAAAAGACTGCAGCTAATAACTAGCTCTGAGTTCAGAATTGCAGCATGTTTGGTGAAGCTTCTGGATGTTGACACTTCCTAAGAGCAATGGAGATGTGGGTCCCCTGGCAGAAGGAAAGAGGTGAGTTTGGATATAACTGCATCTTGGCAAAGGATTTAAACTGTGCATTTGTAATTGTATTATTTATTGTAAAGATATACATTATATCTTATAAAATCGCAACTAAAGTATTGGTGATTCAAGTACTTTCATAAGGAAAAGGAGCTGAAAACTTTATATTCTAGAGAATACAGACCTACTAGGTGAATTTAAAATGTTTTTCGAAAAAAATAATGCTCCAGATGCTATTCTTTCTTACAAGGCATCTCTTAACTGAATATTCAATGCTATTATTGATCAATCAAATTAAAAACCTTTTTATGTTTCAAATTGCATCATTATCATTAATTCTGATACTGACAGCTAAGTTTCAGTTTCTAGTAAAGCAGCCTGATAATAAAACATGGTGGAAAAACAATGTACGTATCCTGAAAATGTCATTTTCCTGTATCTGCAGTCCATCAGTCCAAACTACCCTGCTCTTTTTCTACTGTCTGGTTAACAGGAGATGCAGAGAACAGCATCAAAACTTAACTGTCTAGTTCCTTTTCCCTTTCAGTGTCTTGGTCTCCATCCTCTTGTTATGTACTAACAGAGAACATTTTAGTGGAAAATGGAAAAATGATCAGAGGAACCTATGAGGCAGGACACAAATATGGCCATAAAGTGCTGTTACTGGTGCCCATGGCTGAGTAGAAAAAGAAGTCCCATCTTCACACATTTCCATCTGCAGCAGGCTTTGGTCAGCTGAAGTTGTTCTGCACAGCCACCAAAATGTCTGTCCTGGAGGCACATGTTGCCAGGGCCACCCATGCACTGAGAGGAGACCAGCCCCTCGAGGGACTCCAGCACACCACTGCCTTGGTGTCAGCCTGGGGGTCAGGGTCTGGATCAATGAGGCTCATCATCAGACACAGGCATGGCTGTGTCAGACCGGGAGATGAACACACCATCCTCTGGCACTGGTTACTCTTATGCCACCCATGGGCTTCAGAGGGTTGTCATTGAGGAGCCAAGTTAAGTTTGAATGAGCGCCTGTAGGATCAGGCCCTGGCCCACACAGGCAATGGATGACATTTTTGTTGACATGCATAATACAAAAAGGCTGGGGACTGACAAGCTGTGTGTCTGAAAACAGCCTGGGGGTCCTGGTGGTCAGCAAGCTGAACACGAGCTAGCAGCACTCCCTGGCAACAAAGAAAGCTAAAAGCATCCTGTGCTGCGTTAGTAGCAGTATAGCTGTTAAACTATGGGAAGTGATTATCCAGTGCATCCAGTTTTGGGAACCCCGGCACAAGAAAGACATGGATTAACTGGAGCAAGTTCAGCAGAGGACCACCAAGGTGGCTGGGGCTGGAGTGCTTCCCTTGTGAGGTTAAGTGAACCAAGGGTTGTTAGGAGGAAGAAAGGGCTTCAGGAGCACCTTACAGAAGTCTTCCAAACCCAAGAAGGATATTACTGAAGAAGTGTATCTAGGCTCTTCAGAGTGGTGCATGGCAAAAGGGCAGGAAGCAGTGGGCATAAACTGGAATCAAAAGTTCTCAGACTGAATACGGGGACAAATGTTTTCACCACGAAGATAGTCAAGCATTGCAACAGGTGTGCAGAGAGGTTGTTCTGTCAGTTGGAGGTTTTTGACACCTGACTGGATTAAGCGCTGAGACTCCCAGTCTGACCTTTTCCCCTTCAAATCTGAATTATCCTCTGATTCAGGGAATCACTTACTCGTCTCTGCACAGTGGGTGCACTGTGACAGGGAGAATGAAAGAGTCTTCTGTGGCTGGTGATTCTAGCGTAAGGGTCGCAGAGCTGAACCTTTTGGAAGGCTATTTCTGTTTCATGAGTTTGGTCAGATGGTCTGCTCTGGAGAGGGGGATGAAGGAAAATGATGGATTTGATGGAATTAGGCTATCATTTTATGTCATTGCTGAAAATAGTAGAAGATACAAACCAGTTTAACACAAAGCCTCCACTACTATAAGAATAATTTGTCATTCTCTTGCTTGAAAATTAGACATTAAAGCATATATATCATTGCCTGCTTATCAGTATTAGTCAGTTATCGGTACTTGGAACACTTCATCCTATAGTGAAGGAGCAAGAAGTACGATCTGGATTTTGTGGGCATTTAGTGATAAGTTTTTCTGAAGTTTTGGATGGTGATCAGACCATTGTTACTCCAATCACAACCAAATTCACGCTGGACCGACATCTAAGTTTTAGTTTGAGATACTCTTTCAGGAGACATCTTTAGCCTATTGATGTAGAAGTCCTTTTTTTCAGAGCAAGGTAAATTTTCCCTATGCCTAGAAAGAAGAATCAGCCAAATATTGCTGAGAAGCTTTGGGAAGCCCCAGATGGATGGACAGCCCCAGATGGGATGGGTAGGATGTAATGAGTAGGAGCACTGCACAGGGAATTTAAAATTAAGGTGTTTTTGTAGAATTTCACAGAAATTGATATTGTGACACAGAGAAGTCTCTGTGACCATGGCCCAGCCCTGGGGTTCAAATACACTTCTGCTGTCTGGTTTTTCTTCATTTCATCCAGGTTGCCTTCATTCAAGCTCTAATTTTGGATAGTTGTCACCAAAGACAATGAACATAAAAAGAACTTCAGACCATCCCTGACCAAGCATAACATGAACATTTTTACAGGATGACTGTCACGCTCTATAAATATAATGCCAAATGAGAACACCTGATGTTGTTTTGTGACATTAGGGGTATGTGAGGATATACCTAGTTCAAAAATAGTTGTCTTTCCTCCATTAACTAGCTCATAAAACAACAGATAGTTAATGATGTCTGTCTTGCAGTAGTGCTTTAGTTAGAACAATGATTCAGGTACAGCTAGAAATATACTTCTAGCTGTTTAAAAAGCACATGCATAAAGGAGATGTCTTTAATTTCCTCAAGACTCTAAGAACTAGAAAAAACAAATCTTTTTTTTAAAGAGAAAACACCTGTTGAAATGTTAATATGCATTTTTGACACTGATCTGATTTTTTGTTCTTGGTGCTCTTGTGCACTTTTGGAATTGGACATCTAGGTCACTGATATGGTGATAGCTTGCTTTTTTTTGCCCATGTGGGACTGTGTAGAGAGGTCAGTGAGAATTCTCGATTCACCTGTGGTGTCTTACACAGCCTCGACTATCAAAATTTGCTTTAAGCAGAGAGCTTACTCTGACTTTTCAATATATATATATATTTAGTTTAATACTTCACCACTATATATTTTTTAATATAAAAATCACAAAATAAAATAGCAGCTTAAGCTGGAAAAGTCCTATTGAATTTTCTAGCCATGAATTCCCAAGCAATTTTTCTTTATGAACTACTGTACAGCAACATACTCTGACAAAGAGTCAGTAACATACTGGAAGTTGTCAGATGCATTGGGGTTCCGTAGCAAAGTGGAACCACGGTAGTACATGCCACCTGCTGGGACCCTACATGCTAGCATCTTCTCAGTTAATGCTTGATGGGCATAGAATCTGTCTGAAATTGTGACTTATTAAACCAAAGATAACTTTTTTGCAAGTTGTGTCAATAAATGCCAACCAGCAAAGCTGATTTGAACAGGTCACTTGCAAAGCCCCTTGGACAGCTGGTGGTTCAAAGACTGAGGCATGGAAGCTGCTGCATTTCTCTGCAGGCTCAAGACATCTTTTGTTACACAGCTTTTCACATTTTTAACCAGATTAGTATTAAAAATGCCATGTTCTTCCTTTCTAAAATGTTAAGACAAGTTTTCCTAATACCACACAAATATCACAGTCATGTTTTTTCAGCCTGCAGAGAATATATTATTGAAATTGTTGAATAATCAAAATATTGCAGTGGAAATGTTATTCAGATTGGTGTTTGTGTTGTTTTCTTTTCACCAGGCAATTCATTGGATGAAGCATTTATAAATGTTACAGAAATATTAAGGAATATCTATGGAAATACTTCATAGGAATTAAATGGTTACTTTACTCTGAAAACATTATTTGATGATGTATGTTAAATGAGGCATCACCAAGAACCATATACTATTTCATCCATCCATCCAGAGCAGCTCGAATTTTTACTACCAAAACCAGTGTGTACACACAGTATTTATACCAACAGTTATTTCCAGAAATGCTCTGTAGAAGTCAGTGCCTTTGGAAACAAATCTTAGCCTTCCTATCTAAGGTATTGATTGCGGTTTTTAGTTATGGTGCTTAACCACTTACGGACACTGTTCTAAACTGTACATGCTATGAATGATTTGCCTATATTCTTTTCCAAGTTACCGATGCTTAAAAAAGGGACCTATGCAAAAATTTTTTCCTAGCTGAATCCAAAGCCTATAAATGCAGTTTCTTGGATTTTCTGAAAGAGTTTTCATTCTGTATGATGGTGCTGCTCCTGAAGCTTTTGGTAGAAAGTCCTCATGAAACAGCATCGATTGTTTTGCTGGCATTAGTCAATTTTTACCATATTCATGCTCCCTGCAAGTTTTCTGTTTCTTGCAACAATATCTGCCAATTTTGCTTTTAGTAGGTTTATTCTTTATAAATCTAGTAATAGGTATCACTAATGACTCCACTGCTGATTTGAGGACTTAAAAAAGGAGTTTGCTGTAACCTGTGTCCAGCTGCCTACATCTTCCTGGGACCCTATATTTGTAGATGGGGTTAGCTGAAGTTCAGAAGCCCACTAGGAAGGTCTCTTCATGAAACGTGGCTCCAAAAACACGGCTCCAAAAGCAATTCTTCCCAACATAGGAAACACTTTTCTTTAAAAGTTGTTTTATTCTTTTGTTTCTGGCAGTGGATATTTTGGCTTGTACCAAAAGCATTCATCTTCTTTTCACAACATAGATCATCAGCTGTGAGAGGAATTCACAGTAACCTGTTGAGAAAGTTTTCTGTCAGTGTTGCCTTACTCAAAAGGCAAAGCACTTGGACAGGCAGACTGTGTTAAGACCACTTGTTAAGTTCTAACTTAGCACTGTCTCCATGACAGCTTTATTTGGAGCAAACGATTAGGTCATACTACACAAACAAAAGTGAGCAAAGGCAGAATGTAGCAGTGCAGTAAAAGCACCAACACTACACTTCCTGCAAAAACTTGTAGATACCTTATAATAAGTTCTGTACTTGATAAAGCTGGGACAGCTTGCATTTGAAGGAAGTGCTGCTCCATCCAAATAATTTGATCAAATAGGAAGAAGCAAATCATTAAATATGCAAGATTTTGCCAGAATGAAAACTAGACTTACATTTTAGAGGCCGAAGAATCTTAAGTACTTCAAAATGCTGTATTTATCTCAGCTTCACAAAAGACATAATCAAACTGCTGACTTCTATGCATTTTTATGCAACCAAAGGCACTGGATTTCCACATTAGTAGGAAACTGGACTTTCACAGAAGTATATAAAGGTAAGTTTACTCTGAATACACAGCCTGCTGAGAGAATGGTGCTCGAAGTATAACTCCATTTATGATGTTGAGACATATATATGAAACTTTGTATTGAATGTATGATCAATGAGAAATAATGATTAAGAATCCACGTTAAAATTCACTGGACACTAATAGACCTTAATGTGTAGCCATCTTCTTAAGAAGTCCCATTTAATTTAGTCCAGTTTAGAAAAATGTTTAGGGAGAGTTCTGGCAGAGGGAAAATCAGAATGAACATCCATTACATGACAGATAAATCATCTCAGAGTAGACATTTTCCTTACTATCACCAATATAGAATTATATTGATCCCATTTAAGTATTTCAGATATTGTCTGCTACTTCATACAAAGTACCAGTATTCAATTCAAAGCAGCAGCTATATCCACTGGGTTTTCAGGCAAGCTTATTTTCCAGCTTCTTGTGGAAAATATTTCTGCTGCTTGTGATGTCCCTGCCCCAGTGTTTTTCCAGTCATATTGTGGCTAAAGCTAAACCAAATACATACTATCTACTACTTGAACTTCTGTTTAGCTGAGCCACTAGACACACTACTACACTGTACTTTTGCACAGAGTACATAGCCTTTTGTAGGCTGAAAGATTTAAGACTAAACGATCAGTCTAAAAGCCTGAGAAAATTCCTGTAGACACATTGAAAACACTTCTTTTCAACAGTCAGCTAAGTATCAAGGCTACTTAATGATCAAATCAAGATCTGCAGACACCACAGCCTGCACACTCTTTCTTAGAAGATTTTAATCTTTGTCCTTGTCCTTCAGTGGAGTTTCTTTCCAGAGCATCTTGGCTTAATAAATGCCTTTCAAGAAGGCTTCAGTACAAGTGAGAGAGTACTTGTGTAGCAATCTTGAGTTCTTATCAGCTGTATAGTGATCAGGTGAAGGAATAATTGATTTCAATCAGCAACACCTGTTTTTATAATTGCTCAAGTGATTATAATTCAATAATAAAAAGCCAATTCAACTATCTTTACTCAGATATTAACCTCTGATATACAGCATGAGAGTGAAATTGCAATTGGTTACAGTCCTTTAAGAAAACAACCAGTATCATACATTTATCCTGTTTTGGTCTGTTTTCTTTCTTATTTTCCCTTGTTATTTTATGTTTTCTTCAGAATAAAATATGTTTACATGTTTTCTGTTGAGACACTCCCATTGCTATCCATTTTCTACCATTGTTAGAAATATCCCATCTCTCAAAAGGTTCAATTATTTTCATTTTTCCTTAGAGTTATCTTTTTATGATTTGCCCTCTTCATGACAGCTTTACATTGCTGACACATCATTCAGCTTGCATTTTCCTGTAATACCTAGATCCATTTCTGAAAACCTGCTGCTTAGTTAGTTATTCTCCCGCAATTTTTCTGCACTGCCTCTCTCCTATCCAAGTATAAATATTTGCAGTTGTTCTGATTGAATTGCATCCAGTCTTTTTTGTAAGCATGCCTCCATTTTGTCAAGATCATTTGTATTCTAAGCCTGTATTTCTCCATTCTTGCAGTCATTCCCAGCTTTGTGTTGTGTGCTTGTTAAGTTTGCAGGCTCTCCAGTCCATCTTTCAGGTGTCTAATAAAAGTACTGAATACTGAGTTCCAAGAGATGTTACTGCAGATTTCTTCTCAGCACATCTCATTCTACCTACTAAATTAATATTAACTACAAACATGCTACATTTCCTTCTTATTTTGTTCTTTTCTTTTTCTAATGAGATTTTTTTTCCCTGAAAGCAGAAGTAAAGATAAGTAAGTCTGTGATTCCCTCCCCCCTGACCTTTTTCTTCCTTCACAAATTAAACTAGGAGTTTCTTTTTCAAATCTTGTGGCATCTTCCTCTTTTCTGTGGGTTCTCAGTAGCAAATCTCCTGTTGACAACTGTCTGATCCAGAGAATTCCATGATGAACATTTTTTTTTGGCATAGCTGATCTGAAAACAACCAAGTGTATTCTGTAACCTGCTCTGGTAACCTGCTTTAGACTTTGTCTCTGATGTGTTAGTCATCCGCTTGCAGCAGTGAAGAGTGAAATAAAAAAAGAAATCAAAAATGATGATGTTCTCAGTCTCATTTGTCCATATCATTAATTGTTCAACAACCAGACTAAAACTCTACTGATCATCTGCTTAGCACTGATATAGCTACAGAAATTATAACAAGATATTACTCATATCCCTCATTAGGTATCTCATATAGGCATTTCTAATTTCATCTGTTATGTACTTAGACTATTTTTTATGGTCATTCTTACTAACCTAACCTGGTTTCTACCTTCTGTATACACTTTTCCTACCTAGAATATGAATCTCTACAACTTTTGTTCTCAGCAAGATGGAGTTTAACATCACTCATCTTGGCCACCCAATACTGGAAGGTAGTGACAGCATTTTTTTTTTTGAGAGATATAGTCATATTTTATCCAACCAGCAGCCAGGATTAGTGTTTTATGACCCTACTGGAAAAACAGCATATAACTCATGTTTTGATTTGGTGCCTATCATGAGCAGGAGGAGCCCAGCCATCCGGGGACGTCACTATCAATTGTATGTTCATGGAGCCATCTTCCAACAGGCTGCACATAGCCACATTGTGCTTCCAATGGCATGGCACGACTGCCAGCTCTAAAGGCAAGGTACCACTGCAAGAGAAAAGGAGTTCATACAGCAGATTGGCCCTGTGAGAACACATCTGCCTGAAACTGGAGAGATGTGGGTATGAGGATCAAAAAGGAAACTTTAGGAGAACGATCTGACATGTATCTTGTTTTATGCATTGTATGTAGAACAAACTTGGGTTCCTTTAGTCTACTGTGTGCCAAGACTCAAACATTGTGCTGGTTTTCAGGTTTATGTCATGTTGAATGATCAGAAATGAAGTAACTGCTGGAAGAGTAAATATTTTAAAATATTTTAAAATTTATTCTACAGGAAAAAATAAGACCGAGATGTTACTTTTGGTTTTAACTTGTTTTTAGCTTGTGCAACTCTGTTCATATTGGTTGAAGGTTAATTTATAGCATGGTGACAGAAAGACTAATAGACATATTTTCAGTAGAGGGAGAATTGGTGAAGTTGATACTGAAGGCTTTCCCAGTGACTTGACACAGCTCATGAGTGGCTTATACAGAGATGAAAGTAAGCACAAGTCACTCTGTTATCAGCAAGAAATGTATGTCTTGCACTCTTGACTAAATTTCTTGGTCCATATTTTTCTTTCTAATTACCTTTGTTTCTTATTTAACCTCATATATAAGATCGCATATAAGACAGTGGGAGAATGTAGACCTGACTTAAATGGTACATGCTGACTCAAATACTCCTTTCAGTACTTGAGCCCTATGAAGGGAAGTACCATGAATGCCATGATAAAAGTAATTATAAACTAGGAGAATCTATTGATTTTTCTTACACACTGAAGTGCTCCTGTATGTACCTGGTTAAAGAGGACTTAGGAATAGGTCCCTGCCCATTAGTGGGCTATCTTGCTTACTGCTGACTTAGATCTTAAAAGCAGTATCACTGAAGATGCATAAGGAAAATATAACCCATTTCAGTCTATCTTAAGGTTCAATACTCCTCAAAGTATTTGAGTTACCAGAGTAATTTTAGTAGAAGTATTAGAGGATTAGACCTCTAGTACTTCTAAACATTCTGCTGAGAAGTTTAAAAACTAATTTAAGCAGAAAAATCCACAGATATGTCTAAAAGATGGTGTAGGGAGAAGAGTCTGATGGAGGAATTACTCTTTTGAAAGCTTCCCCTTCCTAGTACGGCTTTCTTAGTTCTTCTGAAATGATGTGAAGACTCCACGCAAAACTGAATGAATTAAAGACAATTCCTGTCATTGTAAGTTTTAAAAAATATTTCTTCTCTGACCTTTCTGCTGTAAGGGTTACAGATGGTTTGCCACGAGAAGTTGACACCTGATACTCAAAATGAGAATTGTTTCATTCTGACGTTTCAAATAATTGTGTATTGTTGCCCATTCCATGGGCATAATGCTTACAAGGCAGAAGGCTTGAAGAAACCAGGGGGCTTGGACTCTGTGCCCAAGAAAATAGTGCTGCAGGGAGAGTAGCCTAACAGTAAGCAGCCTTGGCAAATTCTAGAAAATTAAAACTATTCAAGAGGCTTTTCTTTTTGTTTGTTTGCCTAGTTTTAAAATGATATTCTCAGTGGAGATATCTGGAACACTGCCTACTTGCATCAACATGAGGCAAAAATTGTCATATTATTTAAAAAGAGTCGAATCTGATTGAACAGCAAAGGTACTTCTTGGTATACGACTTGATGAAATACATTTCTGGTTTGCAGCTATGGCTATACTCCATCTTCACCTCTTTAGAGAGCCTGTCTGTCCAAAGGGGCAGCTGCCAATTTGGGACTATTGCAATGCATTTTCACAGAGCATATAAACAAGATGTTTTCTATCATATGGAGATAATTTTTATTTTCTCTAGGTCAGTTGCTACCCTTGCTCAATGATAGATCACTGAAAATACATGATCATGGTGCACGGCAAAACATGACAGCCCAGGTCTACTTACGCAAGGTTTCTTCCCTGTCTTACAGGCAATCTGTAAAGAAAGTGGGTCATTACAAAGCTACCTAGAGGTGATTTTTCAGATCCCAAAAATGTACTTTCTGCAATGTGGTTTTTTTTTTTCTTTATGGGAGGGCCAAGGTCTTTGGCAAAAACACGTTTGTAGGCTTCTCTTACAGAACAAATAAAAAATCAATTCAGAAATGTGAATGTATCTGCTCAGAAACTTGCTGCATTTTCCAGTTCACAGAAGACCGTTTCCTGTCAGTACAAGACGAGAGCTAAACCACTGATTTGTTTATGGATGAATAAAAATCCTATGGCTTTAGAGTTGTGTGTGGGGAGGGGGAGAAAAAGGAAAGGGAGGGAATTGTTGGGCTTTTTTCCCTGTAAAATAAAATCATGTTATTTATGTGCTTGATTCACCAGCAAGTGACTGCATTTAGCACACCTTCAGGTTTTGGAATAAAATCTTTCTTTAACAACACTTACCTAATCAGAGTAACAAAGCCTGGCTCAAACATAAGGGGGAATCAAGTCCAGAAATAAACATCTATCTGTTCTATAACCAGGTCTACTCTTCATTTGCTGAAGTCTGAGCTGGCTCTTCTAGTTCCTTAAGTAGGGAAAACATCATATCTTGAGCTTCAGTTTCCTGCACATGACCCCAACTCTCTGCTTTCTGGTTTTAAGAGGCTTCCTGGTTTTCTGTCTCTTGGAGGAGGAAGAGTAGAAATCAGGTGGGTGTATGGGTACACCTGGAACTATTCCTTCTCCCATTAACATATATAGCATCCTGGTTTAGTTGTGTGTTAGTATTATGTTTTGAAAGGACTACATTTACTTGATTATATGTCCCTATAAACACCAAAGTCAAGAATACTGGTCCTAAATCAGGCATTGGCATAGCAATTGTAATCTGAAACAAGACATCAGCCTCAGTGAGTTTGTGAGGTTTTGTGTGTGGGTTTAAAAGAAAGAAAAGTGCTGGGATCCAGGAATGATTAAAGGAAGTTAATCCAGAAATGCTGCCATGCAGCATTCCAAGTAAGAGGAGAGGACTGATTCAGCCTGTGCAGTTTGTATGCAAATTGATTGTGCACAGGGACAGAGATTGTTTTTGACAACTTGACTCCAGCAACGCTGCAAGGCACCTAGAATGGTCCTACTTTCTATTTTCTCCAGCTCCTCATATTCCTTGAGGTCTTGATAATGAAAGACTCCTGTCCAAACTAAATGTAGCTCATGTTGACAGGGACAGCAAATACACATGGTAGCTTTCATGGTTCTCTGTGAAATCTTTTGACTTTTTTCATGCCTTTTCCATAGGGCAAGCTGTTAAACAACATATGATTTCTGTTACCTGTGTTGAGATTTCAGCAGTAGGATTACAAAAGATATGCAGGTTTCTAGAAAAAAAAAATTCAGAAAATGGTGTTTGAATGATCTTTGGACCCTCTTTAGGCTTCAAAGAAACTGCAACACTTTCTCCTTAACCTCAGAAATTGCTGCTTAACCAAAGAAAAAGAAAAAAAAAGCAGATTTTAAAAAGAAATCGTGCAATCTAGAAACATACTTTCCATCTGTGTATTGGGGCTGAAATCCAAAATAGGCCAGCTGGTCATAGCACAGCTCACATATTCACAGTATCTGTCCCCTGAATAAGTCACTTCATCATAAACAGTGGAAAGCAAAAAGTGGAGCCTTAGCTTCTCTGATTTTCTGCCTGTATTTGACACTCAAAGGACTGGCAGGTACTAAAAGATTCCTCTTTGATGTTAAATTTGATATCGCCATTGCATTTTATTTGCTGCTCAAATATGTCTTTTTAAAACTGTGTGATCCAGGATGTGGAGTGGAATGTTTGTTGTGGCAAATGCCTCTCTTCATTGGAGCAGTTTGGTCTGGCAGTGTTCCCGGTTTGCTGTAGATTTAGCAAGTAAGTTGTGCACAATCCCTTGATTTTTGTTCTTGCTTTTTGTGGCACTCTCTCTATATCTTGAGGCCTCCTGGAGTTTTACAGTAGCGTCTTTCAGTATATGCATTTTATATCTAATCAACAGTGACTGATCCCAGCAGACTAGAAATTCCTCTCTCAGTAATGGGAAATCTCTCTTCTCCTCTGTATTATTGGTTCTCCTTTGTGCATAGAGGCTGCAACCCTCCCCACTCCTTCCCAGGGCTGGAATGTTTTAAACCAGTGATTGCCACTCTGTGCTGTATCCTTTTAGATAAGAGACAGAGATGATGTTAGGTAGAGGAGGAGAAACAAACAGCAAAAAATGTGGTAACAGCACCCAAGGACCATGAAGGCGAAGGTTAGTCGTTGTAGTCTTTTGAGGTGATCTAAACCAGTTCTGATCAGATGCAATGGATATAGAGCCAATGGCCAAGCTTCATCTGAAACATAACCAGTGAAGGAAATATGGACATGGCCGAGGAAACTCCTGCAGTTATGAAAGGTATTCAGGCTTTGACTAGCAGTCTGTAGGTGTGGAGGCACCAGACTATATGAAAATGTATAAGGGTTTTGGCTTTTATAGTTTGTCTTTTATAGTTTGGGGAGGCCTCCCCATCTGTCTCTGTGGCCCTCCACTGAACTTGCTGCAGTTTGTTGAAATCTTTCTTGCACAGAGGAGAATTATGTTGAATGTTCATAAAAACTAGACCAAATGGCAGCTGAATTTATGGTTTGTGCTTTATTATTTTATCTGGTTTTACATTCTTAAAGTATGAATCTAGACAGAGTGTGTTTAAAGTACTTTGTCTACATAATGGTCAGACTTTTGGATAATTCAGTGACGGAAAGCATAAAAAGGCTAAAGTCTGTATCTTCAGCAAGTGAATATTAGGTTTGGAGTGGGAGCATATGCAAAAGAATGGCTGCATTCATAAATGTAACCAAAACCCTTGCTGCACATACGGTGCAGTTTCCATGCACAGTCAGCCATGCACACTTATATTGTATCTCCATGGCTAAATAAGTGTAAGCACAGCCTTACTCCAGGCTCTCAGAAAAATACTATTATGCTTTGTAATTGCAAATGTGTGCTAATATGATGCCTCCTCCCCGTTAGCAATGGTTTTGCACTAGTAATTGTATGTCCTTTTCTGTACTTCTTTAAGGACATCAGCTTGTTGCATTTTTGCTTTTTCTTTAATAACAAAACATCTCATTTGGCTATTAGTTACAAAGGTGCATTTACTAGACACAGGTTTACTAGCATTACAGAATCATTTAGGGAAAAGGGAACCTTTGCAGGTCTCCAGTCCAGTACCTAAATCAGAGAAGGACCATCTCCAAAGTTACAGCAGGTTGTTTAGGGCATTGTCCAGTGGGTATTTGAATATCTCCAAGGACTGAGGTTCTACACCTTCTCTGGGCTACCTGACCTGGTGTTTTACTGCTCCAGTTGGAGTTTCTGTTGTTGCAACTGGTGTCCATTGCCTTTTTCCCTATTACTGTGCATCTCCGAAAAGAGTCTATCTATCCGTCTTCTCTATACCACGCATATCTTGAGTGGCTATAGAGATAACATGTATGGTAGCTTGGAAAAACTTGGTTCTTAATGAACTCTGTAGGTCCTACTGTAAATCTGAAACGATTCCCTCTCCTTCCATGTGGCTTTGAAGTGGGTTTTTCTCCATGAAAATTATTGCAGTTGTTCAATCCTCTGGGCTATGCCTGTGGACTGCATTTGTTCTCAACCTCTGGTGCGTGTATTGGAGTGTGTCCTGCTCGTTTCACCTGCATGGGTATGCCCTGTGCTAGTTCTAATATGAAAACTAGAGAAGACTATGGGATTGTGATCTAAATTTTCACCCAGGGTTGGCAGTGATACAAGACAACTCATCCCTGAGATAGGATTCAAGATTTCAGGCTCTCTGGAATGCAAGTGGAACACAGGTCTCTGTGTTTTCTCCCAGATCTCCAGTAGCTTTCTGGGGCCTGGCTCACAACTGCATGTGTTCAATCCTCTCTTACCTTCATGGCAAGATATGTGCCACATGCACCTCCTATCAGGATGAACAGCTCTGTGCAAATGAATTTCACTGCTTTTGATGAGATCAGGTGGACTATTCAAGAAAAGCTTGTCAGCTTGTCTTTACATATTTACTTGGACAGTATTATATGCAATATATTTTGCTTCCTATTCCAGAAATTGTTTGTTCAAATCTGGTTTTGTGTGAGTGGCTCAGGCATAAACAATTGTCACTCAAGCAGGATTTAGTGTGGTTTATATCCTTCCAGATTTGTTTATTTGTGGTGTGGTTCCATCCTTAGAGATGCCTGATTGTTGAGATTCGTGCTAACTCTTTGCCTACTCATATACTTAGCTTTACTCAGTTAAGTAATACTGTCAAAGTTTAGCATGAGCCTGTTAGACTGAGGTCTGCCTCTGTATTAACTCACTGTAATGAAAATGTAAAATAACCACAGCAAACCCCTATTCTAACTATGTATACAATCAAATATGCCCTTAAGTAATTGGAACTGTAGGATAGAAAGCAAAACATTGCAAATCGTACTGGTTTGCAATAATTCATAATCCTTTAAGCATATAAATCCACCAGACAGCTTAGAAGTGCAATTTCTGCCACCAGCTATGTTGAAAATGCACTTACATACTTCGTACTAAACTACGGCATCAAGTGACAAGCTATGCTCTAGGGGTAGTGTAGAGCCCCTATCACTCCTGTGCCAGTCCTGGGAGCTGTCATGTCTTAGGGAGGCAGAGTGCCTCCAGAGCTGCTCTTGCATCGCTATTAATTAGGGAGCAGTTTGCACTCCTTTCTGCATCTTGTCAGCTTTAGTGGCTGGTGTGCAGGATGAGATAGTTTCGTCCCCTTAGTGTATGCCATAAGAACTGCTACAGTGGGTTAGATTGAAAGTTCAGCCAGCCCAACACGCATTTTCTGACAGTGGCCTGCAGCAGATGTTTAGAGAAAGAGAAGCAGAACAAGGCAATTACAGAGGGATACTTTTCAGTGGTTTGCTGAGAAACCAGGAATGTGGAGGCTTCTTGAGCCAGTTATTGTCTCTACACTTTAGCATATGATAGCTGTATAGGCTGCCAGTGAACTTGTTTTAATCTCCTTTTGAATTATTTTTACTCTTCCTGCCTCCCCAATATCCAATGGCAATATATTCCATAATGGTTCTCTGATATGTGAAAAAGTGATTTCTTCTGCCGTCCTTAAATCTACCACCTGCTAACTTCACTGGATATTTTCTCTCCCTGATCACCCTCCCATTCTTGCACTATGAGAAAAAAACCACTCTAGCCCATTGTTCAGCAACACCCTTAGCTGGAAACAGTCACCTCCTGACCATGCTTACACAAGGGGTGCAAGCGGGGAAAAGGATACTTTTTTGCCCAGGTTTTGCTCAAATGAATCAAAACCAGAAGGATACAATCTGGCAGTCACCTTCAACTATCCCCTTGTACCGAGGAGCAAGCTTTTTGCCACAGACAATGGCAAAGATGGGGGCAGAGATACGTTTCTGTACCAAGAACAGCAAACACCTTTTAGTGAAATCAAAGCATGGTTCTCACAGACTTGTTCTAAAGAAGAATGTGGAGGGGATGTTTTTCCTTTAAGAAATGCCCTTTCAATTGAAACATCTGTGTAAAATTCATTACATTGTTTTCTTTCAAAAAGAAATGACAGTTCAGTTCAAAGCTTTGGAATTATACTTAGATTTTTCTTTAGAGGAATGTTTTGTTTCATTTTGAAATTAAGTTTACTGGGGTTTAATTTTAAAGGAAACAAAGAAAATGAAGAAAAATGCGGTGAAAGCAAGAAAGCCTGCCTTCCCTCCCATTGTGAGCTGCTTCTGATAAAAAATGCTCCCATCAAAATAACAAGCCCCTTCCACCTTCTCTAATATGAAGAATTAGACCTGTTTAGAAAAGTGCTCGAGACTGTCTTTAAAATGGTCTTTGGCAGGCTGTGTGCTACACAGCCCAGACCTGCTATCTGACAATTATGATCAAAGTTACATTTTACTCTATTTGTGTATTTTAAAATAGATCCCAGGTAGCTAATTGCAAGAGAACAAGAGAAGGGTATTTACAAAGCTGCATTTCATGCTTTCCTCCCGTTTATGTTGTATTTGGTCAGAGTTTTCCACAAAGGAATCAGGATTTCTAACCTATCAGCTCTAATGGTTGATAACTGAATGACAGAGTTTAACACATTAACTTTTGCATTTTTTTTGCTATCTCAGGTATAGAAAATCTCCCATTAGCCCATCTGACACTGAAATCAAAATAGATTTCTCTATTATTCTTAGGGGAGACCAAAATGTGAGCTAAAAGACCAACTAAAAGAGCAACTGAACAACAATCCCTATTCACAGTATGAAAAGAGATACTACAAAAATTAGTGTCTTCTAATGCCTTATTTGACATTTCTCCCTATTATTTAATTAATTAGTTCCAGGACAGACACAGTGAAGTAAAATAGGTATTAGTACTGCTAACAGACCATTGGAGACTTTGTGGGTGCAGGAAATAGATTCTGGGAAGCAATGGCTGAATATTCTTGGTAATGATCTTTCTAGCAATTGATCGGTATTTATTTTAGGAAATGTCTGAAATATATGTGTTATCAATAAACTGCAAAGAAGTGTTCTCCTGTAAGTCAATGTGGTTGCCAAAAGACTACTACTACGTAAATTAAAATCTGCTAATTGTTTAGTGTTGCCAAATGTTTAACTGGCCTCTGAAACTTGGCATACACAATGAAAATTAGTTACCAAATGGATAAAACAATAGCAGCTATGAAGGAAATTTGATCTTGTTCTCTGAAGTTGTGTGCTGAGATGGAGTGCTGTGCTGCCTTTATATCATGCTGGACAAGTTGGATGAGCGGTGAGATGCCCAGTACACAAAGGTAGCTGTGGGAGGTGCAGAGACCTATAGCACTGCAGCTTGGCTCAGTGCATCTGGGCTTAGTGAAGAAGCAGTAACAGCACAACATTTTTCATGATGTGAGGCCTCTGTATGCTGGTCCACAAACATCAACTGAAGGGTAGGGTCTGACTGGGAGAAATTTCTAGTGATACTTGTGTCCATCATGATGTCTTGGTCTTTGAATTTATCAGCCTTTGGTGGCTTCTGAAGGATGGTAGATTCTGAAGTCAGGTGCTTTGTTTAACTGCCTGGAGTTAGACAGGATAATTCTGGATCAGAGGTGAGACTGGGTCTATATGTTGGCTTTCTGGCTCCAGCCAATCCTGCCCAGCCTTAGATTGCTACATCTAAGATTCCCTTTGGGGATTCTCAGCATTTTAGCTCATAATTCATTTAATTCCAAAGAAATGGTGCAATAGCACCCCATTTCTTTCCACAGGCTAAAAGAAAAACCTAAATAACTGGTTCAGGTGTGTGTAAAAATATCTGCAAGTTAGGTGGGATCAGGTGCTCATTTACAATTTCTATGGATAGGGGCCATTATGAATTTCTGAATACACACTCACACCATTCTGGCTGTGTGCCAAAGATTTGGCATGATGCTGCTCTAAGGGGAAAAATATTCATGCTTGGTTTCTTTGATCTGGCTGGGGAAAGCTCAACACAGGAACTGAGCCTGGCAGAAGCAAAAGGATGGTTAGGCTTACAACAATACTTCCACTTGACTACATTTGACCTTCCAGAGGTCACTCTTCCCCTATACCTACATATAATATAGGCATTACATGTAATACCTTTATTACGTTGTTAATAAAACCATTGCAACTCCAGGCTCCCTTCCACAGAAATGGAACAGAAACAGATATGATGGCAAGTATCCCCAGTCTTCGTTGTTTGCACAGGTTTTGTTTTCAAAGCCCAAATAAGAAGTGTGAGGCCTGAGGGCCTTGCTAGGACCAACTCCCTGCATCAGCCTCTGCGATCTTTCTATGCAGGATTACATCATAATGTGCTGAATAGCCACAGAGTTACGGTAGTTTTCTGGTAAGTGACCATTGGAGTGACCACTGAATATGCACCTTGCTACCTAAACATGTAGTTAAAATCTATTTATAAAATCCCTCCCTATTTTCAGCACAGCCTTTTGTACAACCCTGTGCAAGATGAACTAATCTTCTCAAGCTGTTGATGTACTTTAAAGAAGAAAAATACCCTATTGCTTCCCATGCCAAAAAATATTCATTACCATCTCTGAAGTATGAATGAAATTACCTAATCTTCCAATCATTAAGCTCGTCCCTAACTTTTCTAATCACTGATTTTGATGTGATTAAAACCAGGTACCATGCATCTGCTAACACGTTTGCACAGGACACACAGAACTGTTTCAATTGGACTTTGCTCCTGAGGGTACGATGCTGTGTGTTGATATGTAACAGTGTTCAGCTCGGAGAGGTTTCATGCTCATCTCAAGAAGTGACTTCTTCAAGAACATTGGGATTCCAAGTGGATGATTTTAAATGCGATTTATCTGCTCACAGTCTATGGACAAAACTATCCCCAAGGTCTTTCCAAACTGCCCTGTGGTTATGCCCCAAAATACATTTCATGCGCCATGTGTAATTCAAATATGCCCAAAAGGACTGAGACCAAGAAGTGACTTCTGATTGAAATAATTCCTCAGGGTAATATTTGTTGCTAAGAAGTGGCTGAATGCAATAGAGGTTAATAATCCCAGTACAAAATACTTTTCCTTGCTCATTCATTCCACTCATTTATTTAGAACATATGCCAGGGAGCATTAATGTTTAAAAGAGCCTCTGCCCATACCCATATACAATGTTCTAGTAAGAAGGGCCCAAAGATGTAAATGTGATCTTCTGACCGTGCAGATAGGTATATTTACATCACTGATTTTTTTCCCTTCTTTCTTCCATGTATCCTCTCTACGAACTGCACAAGCTTTTTCCCAAGCACCCTTAACAGAAGTAAGATGGACCTCACAACACATGAGCTTTTATTCTTGACTTTATAGTCTGGAAAAAGGGAGAAGGGTATCTCTGTGGTATAATTTACCCAGATTATTTTACATAGCTGCATTAGGATGAGGTAAATTCACCCTGGAAATGCCTCTTTTGCTTTAAAGTTTAGGTGACTGGTAGAGGTATGGATGTGTGAAGCTAGGAAGGGTGAATCCCAATGTGCTGTTGAGATAGTTTGCTTGTTTTGGGAAGTGAGAGGTTGCATGTCTGCTGTGTTACTGTGTTGTTTCTCTGCTAATGCAAAGTGATAGTACAGGATACAGGGACAGTATCCTGTGTTCCTGGTGTCTCAGCTGACACTGGCACTAAAGATGCTGTGTTTTAAGAACTGGTCTTACTTAGAGACCAGTATGGGGCCGCCCTTCCACTACTGTTTCTACACAGCTCCCGCTACCCCTTCCATGACTCAGTGAAAGGCAAACAGGACTGCAGTTCTGCTTGCACATTAAGAAAGAGAAAATACAGAGCAGACTATACCAATCCTTTAACAAAATAAAGCAAACTTTTCCAGCTCATTGCTATTCTTATTACTCCTTTGAGTACACGTAACTACAGAAAGAGCAACTGTATAATTTGACCCTTTTTGAAAATGAAAGGAAGGAAAAAGTGAAACGTGGTTTCACTGAAACATGAAGATTGCAATTAAAATGAAACACTTTGTACAACTGTGAGGAGAAAGCAGCTCTTAAAATTACAATGACAATCCCTGAGCCAGATCCAGTACTTGGGTGATTGTTTTAATTAGGACTGACATATATTTGTTTCTAGATGTTTCAGCACGTAGGGAAGAAGGGAGATCTTGGCAGAAAGTGTACGTATCAGGAGGCACCTGATGCTATTGAGCCTGAAGCAAACCTCCCCCAAACTCTTCAGGATGTCATTGAAATACACAGATGTAATTATTTGAAGTTCCTTAAGGAATTGATGTCGCAGTAATTAGACAACTCATTACATCAAGAAATAAGGAAATAAGACTGACAGAAGTAAAAATGAACACGCTGATAATTTAGTAATATATGAATGAACAGAATTGTAAGAACTGGCTTTCTGAGAAGAGAAGCACCTAAGAGAGAATCAGCAGAGCCATTGACCCATGGACTGATCTGTCCATCCAAGTACTAGTAAAGAAAAAGAGGTCAAACCAGGATACACAGTCACTGTCTAACCTACCCGTTTGCTCAACACCTTGTTCCCCGGCCTCCATCCTCTCCAGCCTCTTGTCAAAATTTGTTCAGTGGTGTCCCATTGCAAATGGAGGGTATCATGTGTGAGACCTCTAGAACCAGACTTTGTCATGTCCTCCCAGACAAGTCGATAGAGTATTTCCTGATTTCAGATAACTGAACCAGGGCTTCAAGCTGTTTACATTGACACCTTGCCTTGAATGAAGATGCCCATGGAGTGTGCTTATTCCATGGTGGAGCTGAGCCTCCCTTCTGCTACTTTTTTGAGCTCTGCATATATTACTTGCTAGGTCTTCTAATGCACCATTTCAGACTTTTTGTCCAAAAATCGCCCTGGTTAATATTCTATTATTTATTCTAACGTCTGCTATGTCAATTATTAAACAAACATTTTCCTCAGGGAAACCTTGGTGGTAATAACATAAGAGGCAGAGAGGTATTGTTTACATGTCAGTAAATATTTTGAGAGCTATGGTGAAACTAAACTTTAAGACACGGCATTTTGCATTATAGCAGAAAACTTCACCATGTACAAAGTGCTTAACTATTGTCTTTACAGATGATGTGGTGCTGAACAAAAGCTTTGAACAATAAAAATAAATTACTAGCACATGCTACTTTGCAATTTCTCTGCCAATTAAGAGAAGAAACTGAGTAATTTCTATGTTCCTCCCAGTATCTTTGCCGACTTTCTTGATCCTATTATTAACTGTGAAATTTATTTGAATTATCTTCAGATTCACTCTGACAATGCAGGCCTCAGCTGCCCTTTCAAGTTTCCTACTGCATGGCAATGCTCTTCATCTCTGCCCTTACTGATCACAAATCTTCACTTTTTGTGTCCTTTGCCTGTGAAGAGTTGTCACCAGTTTTGCTGAGGACTTGGGTCACTCTACAGGGAGAGAAGATGTTATGAGGTTGCCAGATAGCTCAGGGGCTTACAGTGCAGAAAGGTCTTGTGACTAGACACCAACCTGAAGCCAAACTTACTTGGTCAAAAGGGACCAGAAGTAATTTGTGAAATCTCCTTGACATCCGCACATAAATGGAAACTAAAGCTAGTGAAGTTGGTTTTGGTTATGGTTTTGGGGGTTTTGTTTGATGGTGGTTTAGTTTTGTGGGTTGGCTTTTTTTTTTTCTTTATTAATAGAGCATGTCCTGTAGAAAATTTCTTGGAAATCTTTCAACAAATTACTACCTTTTCCCACAATGTGTCTCAATTCAAAGGACAGGGTGAAAATTTGTCATGCTGATGTTCTTCCTTTTTTTGCCTTTTGCTTTTCCCCACACTAGTCAGGTTCTAGTCTTTGGCAGAAAAAATGCAAAAAACATCCTATGTATGGAGATGGAAAACTATTAGGGAAACAAGAATAATCCCAAAGAACAGTAGTGACCAGCTGTCCTGAGCAGCAGCTGGACATGGCTCATCTCAAGGTGAGATGAGGTGCTGCCCATTCTTCCACTCTCCTTGCTGACATCCTACCACCACTTCTGTTCCTGACACAGGGTACAGGCAGGGAACACACTCCTGAGGTGTCAGAGGCAGCAAAAGTACCACTATCCCCAAAGCCTGAACACTGGCTCTTTGGAAAAAGAAGCGCTCACCACCAGCCAGGCGAAGACCTGCTGCCGTTCAGCACTGCAGTTTCCAAGTGTGATTTCAGGCTGAGGCAGCCCCACGGTGCTCGGACCCCAGCTCTCCCTCAGAGGCGCACTGGGGAGGGAGTGTGAGGGAGTTTGCACAGCTGCCGTCCGTCCTGTGAAGGCCTGACCCAGGAGCCAGAAAACTGGTCAATTAGAGGCTTGTCATTGACTCCAATGGGCTGCAAATGAGCTCCAGAGTGAATAAAGAGTTTCAGTTCCTGAAGCTGCTCATCTGGCACCTTTCACCAGAGAGGGGCCAATTTTACAGTTTTAAGTAAATAAAGTTTAAAGTAAACAAAGCTGTTTTTCACCAAAACTCTGGATTCTTTGTATGTGAAGAAGTGGAAGCTGCTGTTGGCTCCGAGGAAAACTGACTGATAAAAGGAGCAAAAAAAGAGGCTTGTGAATGAAGAAAGCCGTATGACACATTGAATCTCACCTAAATCATGCAAGGCAGCCTCCTGCAGTAATACCTGAGCTAACTCCAAATCTGAGAAGCATTATAGCTCTGTCAGCATAGCACTCTGCCTGAGCCACATATCTCGTACCTAACGTAGTTACGCTGCTTCTAGGACACAAGCTAGTATCTATACAGTACTGTACTGTGCTGGTGTGACCAGCCTTTGCTCCTTAATGCTCTGCAGGTACCTAACATCATGTCTAAGTGCATGCTAGCACACATACCTGTCCCAGTTTGCTGCCATACTTCAAAATTTAAATCTGTTTAAAACCCGTATACAGATATTCGATTGTCTGGAGAATTCAGCAAATAGCCATTTGAGCAGCTAAACTGATGGGTTTTTTTCTGGTTTTGGTTGGTTGGTTTGTTTGTTTGTTTGTTTTAACTGAAGTGAAATGGTGCACTAATGTCATTAAATAAGCCTAAATTCACCTTTTGGGTTGAGGTCACACCAAATACACAGCCTACTTTAAAGAACCACATTGCTGCGTTTACACTGTGCAGGGTAGAAAGACTGATATCTGGATTTCTCTGGGACATTCCTCTTGTTCCCATTGTGATTCCATCATAAAAAAGGTGCAAAAGGGAGTTATAACTAACCATTTGGAATTTCCCCTTCTTTGTATTGCAGTGTGTTAAGTATTTAGTAAATAGTCTGGAAGGAGACTTCTTCAAAGATTTTCATTACTTAACACCTACTGTTTAAAGAACTATTCCTAAACTGTTGTAATAGTACAAGCTGAAGGGATATCACATATTCCAACTTTCTTTTTTTCCACTCCCTTCCCCTCACCCCATTCATTCTCCCTTTTCTAGCCAGAAAACCTGAAAGCCCAGAATTCCTTCAAAACACAACTCCAGTAATAATCAGAATGTTGATTTTCTGACAAATGCCATCTGCTGATTTCTTTTTTTTCTCCCCCAAAAGACAAGATTTTGGATACGTCTAGTAAGTACTTTAGCTTCTTCTACTTTGTGGTACCAAAATAATCACCATGGCAACTCTTTAAGGGCAGTCTTCCAAACAGATTTATTGTGAATGCAAGAACTCAACAGCACTCTCTAGCAAGAAACAAAACGGCATCTCTTGTGGGTTATTTTGGTACAATGCTTGAATGATGACTAATAGACATAGGCATGTCTGTCTGAACTTTTTCACTTATCCCTAATAGTTTAACTCGCCATATTTATAGGTGGTGGACTTTGCAAAGGGGAGGGAGAATGGGGGAGAGGAGGGAGAAGCAATCAGTATTAAGCTTACACAGCTTATGTTGTAATTGCCTTTCTTGAATACATTTTGTGCGGCCCCTGATGGCTGTAAGACAAGAATACCAGAGAAACAGCACAAATACTAGAACAATGATACGCTAGATTAGAATGAGGTTGGATTTAGGTTAAGATAACTCATGCAGCTTTTGGCATATAGTTTTTCTCTTTTCCGTCTCTTTTTATTTCTTCTTTCTTAGCAAAACAATGAAAGTAAAGGAGATCTCCAAAACTCTTCTTTGTCATTCTGGAAATGAGAAAAAAAAAGAAAATAAGAAAAAAGGAAAAAAATATAAATTCTGTTCTGCAGGCTGTGAGGAAGACAAACCAGGACAAATGCTAAATTATTAATCCTGAGCAGCCATGCTAGTATTTTCCAGGTATCTTCTTTTTGGCTCAGGTGTTGGTTGGAGTTAGGAGATATAATCTGTACATAAACCAGAATTCTGGAAACCAGCCAGAATTGCTGTGTTATGTAGTTGTGTAAGAGGTTATATATGGTTCTTGCTTTGCATTTGGCAAATGGTTCTCACTTAAACATACATTTAGCATGATTACTTAAGTGAACCATATAAGGCTATTCCTTGGAGCTGCAAAATTAACTTGTTACAGTGATGCACTATGCCAAAAGCTAATTTAGGCTCTACTTAGGAATTTATAGCATTTATTTACCATGCCATTTGAATAAGGCAACTTTGCTGACAACTCTTAGCTGGCCACAACTTTCATATCATGCTGCATCTCATCTAACACTCCCAGATATTTGTTTTTCAGTTATGACTATCACCCCATTATCCTTACTGCAAAGGAAGAAGACAAGAAATACTATGCAGAAGCAGAAGCACACTGAACCCTGTGAAAATTGTCCTTTTGTGTGTGTATGAGGGGAGGAATTGGTGTTTAGGGGAGTTTTGCTTTAATTCAATTGAGCATTGAAAGAAATAAGAAGGATCTTTCCCACCTTCACCTCTGATTTGAGAAGATCAGAGACACAAAACAGGGACTGTTTTCCTATTTTTGTCAATTCAGCTAGAAGAGAATGTTAAAAATGTTGAAGTACCCTCTGCCTGCAGCATCACGTTTGGAGATAACATCCTGAGGATGATACTTAATGTATACCTGCGCTCTGCAGCAGGTACTCTTCCTCAGCTGTAAGGTATCCCATGGGTTTTGTTTTTGGGCTTTCCCAGCCTCAGCTACATTGCAAATTGCTCATGAACTGAAACACGAGGTAAAGCAGATATACTGATGCAGTGAACCAAGTTCTGCAATCACGGGAAACTCATGAGATTTCCTTGAAAGGAGGGAGTGAATAGAGGCAGGGGAAAGCATTGATGTCTCTTTCTTTTCAGTCAGCTCAAAAGTTTGCTCACTGGCTTATGTGCAGTCCAATGAGTGCATGCAGATCCAGGAGAGCTCCCTCCAGTCAGGTTACTGTACTCCTTATTTGTCTCAGAGAGACTGAGATCAAAATCTGTCCTGTCGTCTCTTTGTACATCTCATTTTCTCTGCAACCAGCCTTTGTGCAGAAAGCTCCCTGTGTTGCTCTTCAGTGCTAGTTTCAGCTTTCTCCTCAATCCCAGCTCTTTTTCTCTTTAGCACCGTAACAATTCACAAACACTCCTTCCTTTGTCCATTTTTTAAACAAGAAGAAAAATAACGAAGGGAAAAGTTAATTTATGTCTCATTGTAGATACTAATTGCAGAATGCGTCGTTTTTCTTTTCTCCCTTTTCTCCCCTTTGCTGACGCACATGCTCTATAATAAGATCTGTTACTTGGAGCCTGTAAGCCTCTATAGTAAGCTGAAACTGCTACTATATTTACTCACTTTCCACATTTAGACAAAGGCTATTTATAACCGGAGTTCTATTTGCGGGGGCTGCCAACGTCACTTAATGTTCACATGCATCTTGGGCATCATATGCTTGTTATTTTTATTTACTGTGCCTATGCCAGGTCCACTTTTTTTTTGGGAAGAAAGAATGAGAATGCTTCTTTAGGCCAGGTCTTGAAAGCTCTTTTGTACAACAGCAGATACACAGATAAGCACAGAAAAAGCAACTCAGTGGTAGATTTGGCAAACCTGCTTTTTAATGGCTGGCATCTTTTTTCTCCTGGTCTAGTTGCAAGGCTGTGTTCTTAGTCCCACTGCATTTGCTAAAGGTGAAGATGCTTGAAAGGTATGTTAATTATTCTGGTGTCTCCTGGAGGAGGCATCAGTTCTTGTTGTGTGATGATGGATGCAGGGATCAGGAAATTATTATGATTCCAGTACTGCTACCACATAGTTGATATAGACGATTCAGTGCTTTTCTGATCCTTCTTGGAAATAGGTGCATGCTTTGGAACTTGAATGCAACAGATGTTATTTTCAGATCATTAGTTTGTATTTTCAGTGTAAAAGTCCCCTGAAAATGCTGGAAAATACTGTGCTGCAGCCATAAATCAAGACTGTATGCTGGGGCTCCTACGTAGTGTTTTCTGTATGGGTTTCCCTGCATTGCTCTAGTGACCTCAACTTGACCTAAGGGAATTGCCCTCTACAGAGGTTAGAAACACTTCATTCAGCTTGCTGACTCAGGACGCCTGACTCATTTGATATTGCCATCATCATATGCCCAGGATTTTGAGATACCCACATGCTTTTGTAGGGAATAGGTTATCCTCTACACACATCATAACAACATCATTATTTGTACTGAAGAACGAATTCCTGGAAAGGACTGAAGTTAGGGAGCAATCCTTTAATGCTTTGCTGTCAGCATGCTTTAGAAGAAAGTTTTAGCAGGAAGCTAAGTTAAGGAAGAAAGCTGAAATGGAACCTCCTAGAAGCGGATCTTGTTTAAGTTTGAAATGTTTTGGAAAGCTTACAGGTTTTTTTTTTTTTTTGAATCTCTCTCTCTGTACTTCCTACTCTTCACACTAATTCCATTTTCAGACTGATTTCAGCATGACAGAGACTGAATAAGCTTCACACAAGTCAAGATTTATGTATGCTGATCACAACAGTAGAAAATGTTTTACATTTCCCTGTTACTAATTTTCCCAGTGTTGTTTCTTTCTCCACTACAGTAAATGTTTCCATTAAAAAAACCCAAACCCAAAACAACCACCTTTTGGCTGCCTCTAAAGCCAGGTCAGGGGTTTAAAATCAAAACTGCTGTTTTCACGTATGTACTTCCAAAGCTGGGCAGCAAAATCTCCACTAAGTCATGGGCAGGTGTTGAGAGTCAGTGAGAACCGCACATGTTTAATGCTCTATAGGTTAATGCATTTAATTAGGTGACTAAATGTGAATGAATCTACATACCAATCTTTATATGCTTTTATTTAAAAAACATGCCATCCTTGTTTTACCCTATTTGGGATATTTTCCGTGTGAAATCATGTTTCTACCACTAGCCAATGCTGGTTTTTGATGGTTTACAAACTACAAACTGAAACTAAAAGCTAGAAGGGAAGCATGTCTGAAAAAGAAACCAAACCAAAACAAACCCCCAACTGTAACTGTACACCTTTGATTATAAACTGTCTTGTAAAAACCCTGTCTTTTCCAGTGCCCCTCAGTTCCTGCCAGGCCTTAGATTTACCATTAGAGAATAAACTGCTTTTAGGTCCTAAGGATCACCCCAGGCCAGCAGTGTGTAGTATCTATGTGAGTCTCTTGCTTTGGGCATGGTTCACGCTGGTGGGGCACAGTAGCAAAGCTAACTACTGATGTTAGTTACCGAGCTGAGGAATCACAGTTTAATTCTTTTGTTATAACTTCTTTAACAGGAGCGTAATTGCAAGCATTCTGTCCTGTGTGTAATGTCTCTGATATCCACGGCCACATGACAGCTAAAACTGTACAAGAAAGAACATATCTAAACATCCTTCTGGAGGCAGAACCCATCTTCCCTTTGTCATGCCACAGGCATGTGATATGCACATGGCTCACAAATGACATGCCGCTAATAGCTGTACATATCAGGAGCAGAGGTGAGATCATCTATGTTTTCAAGGTAAATCTGTCAGTTACCTTATGCCAAAAAGAAATGAGTATATCAAAATCATGGCTCATTAACAGAGCCACTTCTTTGCTGTCACGAGTTACAAGTAGCAATAACTGCTTCAGCTGGCATTGGCATAGTTTTCAGCCATCTCCTTAAAGCTGTTTTCTCCAATGTTTTTACTGCAGTGTCCAGACAAGTTTTTTATAGTGTATGCAAAGATATGATATTTTTATGCATATATGGATGGTTCTTTTCCTGTCAGCTCTCCACAAGGGGAAGGGTGGGTGTGAAGAAGTAGGGTTCGGGAAGCTTTGGTAACATCCTCTCACTGCTCTGTCTGATACAACTTTCTCTGTCTCCCCAGGAAGCAGCAGCAAGCTTTGTAATTCATAGTAGTACTAGACATATTCTGTAGACACAAATGGCAGGCAGGTTACTAAAAGATAAAACAGACTCATAAGAAAGCCTACGCAGCCTGCTGCCGATATATCTGACTTTCTACAGTACCAAACATTTGCACTAGACTGTGGCAGAAGGAGACTTATCAAAAGAAAAGAGAACCTTTTTCATCTGAAGAGCTGCTGTGGAGGGGAGGTAATGGGTTAAGTATTACAAAAGTTTACACTGACAGCCAGCCCTTGCGCTCTGCTGCTTCGCAGAGGTTTCCCTTTGATGGAAAGAATTTCAGTGGCACAGGACACCAGCAGCTGAGGTAATAGGCTTCTGCTGCAGAAACCTTGTGCTTGCCAGTGAAAATCAGTGCGTGAGACAGTTCTGAGAACAGCAGTGGCCAGCTTCTGCTCCTCCTCATGCACTACTTGTGTGTGAGAGCATGCTGCAGGAGTGGTGGAGGGGATTGCACTGGGAAATGCACCAGATCAGGATAAACTGGAATTATTTACTCACTGCTATGATGAAGAACCTTTCTGAAGGATGACGAGGAGTCACAGATATTGCTGTTATCCATTATGGAGAGAAGCACCAGGACAATGCTTATGGATCACTGCAATCAAACTTGAGTCTTCAGAGTAATGTTGTACTGCCTTTCCCATTGATTCTGGAATGCACTAAATCTATACATGAGTACATTGTGGCTTAATGCATGAGTTGTCAGGAGACAATACTCAGAACCTGCAGCACCAATTCCATTTCACGTGACTGATCAAACTTGTCACCTTGTCAACAGCATCCTTTGTTGCAAAAAGTGTTTCATGTTAAGTGTTAATATGAAATGATTTATACAACAGTTTGTATTTTTCAAAATGTCCATTATGGCTGACCATTATGGGCACTCTGGGCCCATAGCCCCAAAACTGAGCCACAGACCTGAAAGCAGAGAGATGCTAACTACCTTTTGCAAATTATAAAACTACGTTGCTTGAACAGGGCAAGGAAAATTGCTGGCAGGACAGAAATATGCACACAAACAATTCACCCTTGGTCCTCTGGTATAGCTGGATACATAGAGAACTGGGGGTGGTTTATTAACTGAAAAGAAATTAACAAATTAACCTGTTTTGATCCAAAAAGAGGGGATTAAGTTATTGGTAGACACACCAACAGACTGGAAATTTTTGGTAGATACATCTACATTCACTAAAATTCCTGGAATTTTTGAAAATAGCAGAACTAGCTTTTCTTTTTCTATTGAAATCCAGTGTTTGGTGGCTTTGAGGAAGCACTGCCATCCAGGCATGTGAATTCAGAAGCCATTTTTCTCAGAGAGAATAAGCAGTGCTTTTTCGGTTGTTGCTACACCATATTACTTGTGGCAACACTTGGAGAAGACAAAACAGGAGAAAAACATTCTCTTCAAAAATACATCCTCAGATTATTCTGCGTACTCTCTTTCAGAGATTTTAAAGATGTATTTGAAGCAGAGATGTCCTTATTTAAAATAGATCCAGATTTCACATATGACAAATGAAAGTGGTTTGGACCAGAGGTTAGTACGTTCTAAAGAAAGAGACTATTTGTACTATTTGGATTTGGACCTGCTTTGGAATATGCATGAATATTTGGATCTAGGCTTACAGTCAGGGTAAGGCAGCATGAGCTGCCTGGAAGGAAGTTGTGAATCAGGCCCTTCGTTTCCAGGCATTTCCAGGCATTGCTTTTCTTCAGAGAGAGAGAGAGAGAGAATAAGTTGGCATTCATCCCTCAGGCTTCATTCAAACCAAATTCCAGTTGCAATTTTGCCAGCTCTAAGTGTTAAAAATCAGGAAATTAAAATAAATAAATAAATATATGTTGTATATTTCTGTTTGCCGTCTGGTGTTTGAGACTTAATATGGGTTATGTTTTCAGGCTTTTCTCTGCAACCAGAAGAGACAGAAACTCTGGGGCTAAGAGGTTGAGGGCAGAACAAGATCGTCACAAAGTGCTTGACTCCAAAAGCAGTGCTTGAATTGAAATCCCAAATATTAGGAGATCTATACTGTAAAATCCCATGAGTCAGAACACATTACATTTAAGCTTGTGGGAATTTTGCTGATTGATAATTACCTAAGGACTCCAAGCATGGTTTTGTTACATTCCATATTACTGAACATGCTCTCAATAAGAGCTAAAAAAGTCATTTTCAGAATTAGAAGCTTCACACAGAGCTTTTACTCCCTGGGGTTTTCTGTATGCTCTGTGTCTGCCCCCTGGACTAGGCTATAGCATAGGAACAAGCAAGAATAAATGAGGACATTTGTTATAACCTGTGAATCCATCCAGCTCAAATCTCCTGATACATAAACAGCACCGGATCCAAACATCTTGTCACATCTGCTTCGTACACCAAACAGCTGGGTGCACAGATGCTTTGGTCTGCTAGAACATCTTAGGCTGAGTGCATTCTTCTCTATGCTTAGTTATTTGTTTTAATTGGTTTTGATGATTTTACTTAAATTGCTTCCGATATTGCTGAAATAGAGGTACTTTTGTGGCTGATTGTGACAGCTGCCACAAGCACATGAGAGTAACCTAAACCTATTAGTTACCATCTGTAACCTAAAACTTCTGGGTGAGAGATCAACATGAGCAGGTCCTGAATGCAAGGACACTGACTTCAGATGCAGGAACGTTGTTCTCTGGGCTAGAAAAGATACTTCTTCATGTGTCATGAGTCCCTGCCACCAGAAAACAGTGGAAAATCACACTTACAAATGCACAAACAGCTTCTGGTAAAGGAACTGAAAGTTGAGCAGCTAAATAAAGTCTTTCTCTGTATAAATTGCATGTAGATCATACATATAAATATCCACACACAACTATATACATATATATTTAACAGGCACAACAGAGCATCTTGTTGATTTCTCTCTGCCCTTCCTCTCTAAACCCATTCTGTCTTGCTATCACACCATCATATCATACCATAATTTAATTTCAAAGCTTTTCAAAGGTAGGATCAGGGAGCTCTCATTCACATGGTTAAACAGCCAGCAAGCCTATGAGGACTGGAAATAATAGATAGCATTTCTTCTGAAAGGGGAAACACGCTGCGGCTCAGTGACTCCTCATGCTACTCAATCTTTTCACAATCCATTTTGGATTCAATGGGGAAGAGCCCTTTTGCAAACAGCACCTCCTTTAACAACCTGGCATGTGTGTCAGTGCTCCCAGTGGAACTATTGAACCCATCCAATGTTCTTCAGCTGACAAAAGTAGAAACCACCACAGACCAAGATGGTCTGGATTCTGGCCAGCCTTAATTAAGTTCTGTGAAGCATCACACATCTACCTCTAAAAAAGATTCTGTTTATATTAAAAACTTTCTGGGGGAACAAATCACCAAAACCCCACCAGAACCTGATCCTGGTTTCTCACAGTGCAGGACAATAACCCCTAACTGCTATTTCAGCCTGTGGCTGCTTCCATATGGTGCTGACCTGTGCAGCCTGCTCCATCAGCACTGATGTCCCTCACACAGTGCTTCTTGATGGTCTTCCCTTTGGGCCATCTGTATGCAGCCTGCCTGTTGCATGCAGCTCAGGTATCCAGGGGCTTCCCTGCCCCTGCCCGCTCCCTCCACCCCATCTTTGTTCTCTGCATCCCTTTGAGCAGTTTCACCCTTGAGGATGCACCTGCACAAATCCTCTGTGCCATGAGCATGTATACAGAAATGACCCAGCTGGCACAGACCCTTGCAAGCTTTCTTGCAAGCTCTGGAAACACGTGAACACTTCTTTCCTCATTTGACATGTTTATTTTAAAATCTATAAAACAAAGAGGAAGGGCATAGTGCTGGTAGGGAAGGAATTTTCCCTAACTGGTGGATCAGAGAAAGCGCTTTGTGTTCTAGCGCTAGTAAACAGGCAAGAGGGAATCCTGTCCTTGATGTCACCGGCAGGACGTTGGCTCACCTCTAGTCATTCTATACTGACCGTGACATTTGCTAAGTCAAGACTTCTCTCTCATGTCTCTGAGCACTTTCCACGAGGCACCAAATTACTCACTCCTATCTCCTGGGAACACCTCCCTGTCATCTATCCTGTGCTACAGTGATACTGCATCACGAGTCACTTCAGATTAATTACAATTGCTCCATTTTTACTGAACCTTGAAGAACTGGGTATCGCTTCTCCTCCCCATGCCTTGCTGTAATAGGGAATTCACCTTCTGAGTCCAGCACAGCTATCTGATAATCTTTGGAGTTTCCTGCAGTTCTTCATAGACTTTGAGATCTTTGTAACATAAAACTGAATTTTACTTTGACAAATTTTTCATTACACTTCTTTTTTCTGATCTCTGACCCAAACCATGGGGAAAAAAAATCAGTCTTGCTTCATTCAGTGACAGAACTCGCACAAGTAAAATGAGCATGATGTTGTCCCTTGATGTAAACAGCTGAAACTACTTTTGCATTCAGCACTGCTTGTATAATGTGGGGTTTTTAAACATCAAACAGGGCAACCACTTAATTGTTGAACTCACCGTGCTGCAGGAGCTTGTGCTATGCCACCAAAGCAGAGCGGCTGATAAACATTTCTGCCTCGGGTAAATAATTTGCAACAAGAAATGTATTCCGTGAACGCAGTTTCTTTTCTGCTCAAGGAGTATCTCTGGGAATGTTGCTGTTTCCTAGAGATGGTTGCAATAAAAGCTAAAATTAACAAAATAGGCGTTACTATAGGCATTGCCAATAATCTTCCAGGAAACTAATTAAAGAACCTCAATCTATGCATATTTGTGCGTGTAAGATCGTAGCTTGATTTCCTCCTATTGCTCAGGGTAGTTAACCTCCATCACCTGAATAATCATGCAATTCAAAGAGGAACCTTGCAAGAATGCTAGTAAAGTGTCTTGAACATGTTCAGAAACTGTAAGCTTTTCTTTATCCTTCAAAAAGCTGTATTTTGTGAGGCTGAGACTGTGTTAAATGGCAAAATTTCTACTTCACAGGGGTTTGAGTGCCAAATAAAGGTAATGCACAAGTACGAATGTTTGCTATTTCCCGCTGTGGAAAGAAGATGACTACATTTGCAGTGCTGGAGGTTCAGATGGGAATGGCAGAGAACGTATGGTTGATATTATATATTACCATTTTGTGTCAAGGATTTGGAATGCCATTTCATGGGTGATGGGGTGGGCAGAAGGGTGAAGACAGAAGAGTGTTAATAAACAACCTTATTGCTTCCTACTCCTTGTAATTTGTTTGCTTTTTTTTTACAGAAGAAATCCTCTTCGTACCTTATGTCAATCATAGCTGAGAATATGAACTATTTTTTATGTGAATAAATGAATGTGAATGTATGTGAATAAAGTAACATGCCATTTCCTATCTGGAAATTATGCATACAGTTCATATGGTGAAAATCCATTTTCTCCTTAAGCCTACACTGGTGTTTCAGATGCTGATGTTCTTGTAGAAGCGAGGGAAAAACCTGCTAGTTGGAGTTGGCTTAAAGGAAAACAGTCAAGATTTGCAAGACCATCATTTGGATTGAGTGAAGTCCTTTTCCTTTTTCCTCTTTAGTTGTATTCAAACAGCCTGTCAGTTTTTAGCCTTCTTCTGAAAGTAACAGTCAACAGTCGTAGCTCTGCCATGCCCAGGGACCAGCAGCTCCGAGCCGTCTGTTGGCCGGGACGGAAACAAACCTGGGGCTGGTATAAGTGTGAAAATTCTCAGTAGGGAAGCAGCTGTGTTTTGATCCTCCCAGAGCATCTTGGAAACTAGCAAGGGGAATGATAATTATGAAGATGATATTATAATATTCACATTTAAATATATAGGTTTTAGAGTTGCTGCCTTTTCAATACGCATTTCCTTAGGCACGAAAGGTTGCGTGTATACTAGCTGTGTATGCTTTGCCCCACGCCACAGTAAATATGTGAATCACATGGATTATACATCAACATAGCTGTGACAAAATAGATGTCCAGGGTAGGGCTTGGGGAAATTGGGTTTTTTCCTCATTTCTTGGAAAGGAATCAAAATTTAGAATTCAGTCAGTACCTACTGTTTCTGATGTGGTGAAGCACCTTGGAGCCTGCTTACTACATAGAGGTTTGCTCTGAGCATAGCTGCAAAACCCAACGTATTTACAAATGGTAGAAACCTATCCTCACAGACAATGTTGCGTTGAGATTAACTGAGTAATACCTAGCAAGAAGAAGGGAAATTGCACTAATTGCTGGGGGGGGGAGAGAGGGTATGTCGTAGGTGCTGTAGATTATTGAATCAGATTTTAGATATCTGCTTGATTTCATGAGGCTTCAGGGCCTAGCTCATCTACTTAGAAAGTCAGTGAGGTTCACAGTTGCCTGTTGAATTACATGAACTAGAAGCATGCATACAAGTTGCATTTTGTATGTCCATAAACAACACATATCGTGTGGACAAAATATTCAGAGGCCACAAGTAAATGTGTTGTAGGGCCTAACTTGGAGGGTGTAGGGATAAAGGGTGAATAAGAATGGCACTCGGCTTCAGTAGCTCCTAAGAAAACATTTCGTACCATATCACTCAGTGGATCTACAGCTACTTGAAGAAGTAGATCTGCCCCAGTATTGCTCTCTGTTTGATTTTCCTTGAGCTTTTTGCCCTCCTGATTTTACAGTATGTTAATTTTTGGTGCTTTAATTTTTACACCTGTTGTTTGTACACTGACTATTAACGTGATACTCCTAGATGTGTCTGACTTTAAAAGTTTGCGTTGCCATTAAGCTACTTTCATTTCTTTTTGTGAGAGACGGACAATTAAAAACATTCCCAGTATTTGTAAATTCTCCTTGTGAGGAACACAGCAGATTGCCTGGATCTTCTGCTTGTTGTTCTGGCTTCAGTTTCAGAACTGAATGCACTCCTTCTGCTCCGTCTGTTTGAGTTTTGACAATGCAAAGGATGAAGCTGGAGGAAGTCCCATATATAAGCGAGGTCTATGCTTCTGCTTTATCTCATTTTTAATTGAATTTCAGTTGGATTCTGCTCACTTTTATGTAATTCAGCGCTGGAGGATACAGAGTTTTTACAGTACTCTTTTGCAACTAAAGTTTTCTTTAGTCAGAAAATGGTAACATATAATGGGCATTATATTTAAGCACAGCTGATGCTTTCAACTAGTACTCTTTTCCTGCAAAATAAGCTATTTTGCATGCACTTAATTGCTGAAATGTATATAGAAGTAGCTAAAAACTTCATTATTGAATGCCTCTTAATTAACTACATGTTAATTATTCATCAAGCAGAAAACAAACTAGTGCATTTCCTTCAGCTGATTGTGCAGTGTGCTTTTGTAATATGCCCTCTTTTTATTGGGCAAAGGAACAAATCCTCACTTGGTTAATGTATGTTGGCCTTCACTGCAATGTCTCACTAAAAGCCTTTTCTTTCAGTTGGATTTTTGTTACAAACTTCTGACTTGTCTTCTCAGTCTGATTTTGTATTGTAGGTTAAAATTCAGCATCCTTGAGTTCCACTGTATTTTGCAAGAGTACCATGCTGACAAAGCCAGCACTGCAGCAAACGCTTTTATTGTCAAAAATCATTCCTGTAAGCAAGCCTATCAAAATAGACATGCTAACTTGCCTATGTAGTATCTTAATGACACTTTATATCAATGAATTTACAAAATATGGGACTGTGTAATGAATCTTCTAGTTATTAATTAAATATTAATAGCATTCTTTTGTTACTTCATATATCTAAAGTATTTTTCATAACATATCCTGCAATGTATTACAAATGAAGTGAGGAAGTGTGTGTTTAAGTTTGCTTGTATAGCCCAGTTACACATTTCTGTCTGTATTATGAAACCAACAAACCTGTATTAACAAACAACGTTAATTGCTAAGAGCTGGTTCAAAGAACATATGTCATTATGCACTCTTTTTGTAAACAAAGTAGGCAAGTGCAGAAAACTTTATGAGCTCATCTTTCAGCTTCTTTAAGAGTATAAAATAACAGTTTGCAGGATTGAATACTATAAAAGACTTTGAAAATTCAGTTAGAGCACAGCATTACTAGATCATTAGAAATGAAGTTTTTGTACTACGTTAACAGAAAACTTCTGCTGCTTCGGGGTGTTGTAACAGAGGGCATGCTAGGCCTGCTGCCAGGGCTGGGTGGACTACATGGGTGGACCTGTGAGTGAGAAGACAGCTGTCTGCCTGGGAAATTCAGAATGTTTGCTCTGCTGGAAACATATAAGCCTAATATTTGTGACATGCGGTGTAAATTCGTTACATGTAATTAATTAGTACCATTTATACAAACTACTAATTAAAAAACTGTGCAAAAATTCTACTACAAAGCCATGACAGCTTACCAAATTGAGACCCAAAATGCTGATCTGGTCAAAAACTAGCAGTGAAAGAAAAGAAATTTTGCTGTAGAAGCTTGGATTCAAGCAGATGACGGGGAAGGATTTGTCTCCTCTAGTCCAAGACATGGAACATCCGACATCTGATCCGAACCAGAATCTGAACCAGTCACTGGCAAGTGAGAGAAGGCCACCTCTAGAAGGGTGACTTACCCAACCCTTGGGGAAGTGGTAACCCCACAGTCCTGCTGCTTGGTCCTCAGTAGCTGCAGAGGCAGCTTAGGCTGCTGGCTTTGGTGAAATGGTGAGCTTTCCCATAGCTAACCTGCAAGGAGATTCACCTGTCCCTGGACCCGAGACTGACGTGCTGACTCTCTCTTCTGGAGGAGCAGTAGCTTTATTAGGTTGTAAATCTTTAATTTCAGGTCTTGGCCACCCTCAGGAAGGATATAAATTGTCAGTAAGTTTTTTTCCATGTTTGTGTAGTGGTGTTTTGGTCTGTTGTCATATGCATTTCAGATGGGAGAGTCTGTACACAGTACACGTGTTGTCATAGCTCTGGGCAGTTTTCTGCCTTCAGGCCCAGCTTATGTCCCTGCACCAGTGTCTGAACAGTTGCATTATACAACCAAAAGGGAGAACATGCCAAGCCCTTTGGCATATACCTGCTGACAAAATCCTCCATTACCAGGAGAGAGAAGGGCAGGGCTGGGCTACAATGGTCCATTCAGGCTCTTTGCTGTACAAGTCTTCGCAGCAATGCCGTCTGCATGAGGAGGAACAGTGAGAACGGCTTATCTCCCTGCAGATCCCAGCCTGCCGTGCGTTTCAGGGTGGACAGATGGAAGCCCCATTGGATCTAGCTGTGGAGGGAGAGCAGATTAATTGCTATCTGACACTTGCAGAACGGTACCAATTTCACTTGCCCGGGAAACAGTGTCTGTTCCAAGGCAAAGGAAGAATAACATTTGTCTGATGATGTTACTTCTCTTGTTCTCCTGCCTGCAAGAGGAAGAAAGAGGCACAGTACTGCATGGAAGTCTGTTTACCCACGGAGGAGAAAAAAAAGCACCTCATCCTGCAGGCACATAATTTTGTTGGTCTGCTTTGCCAATTACCTGTTTTTAAAGCACTTTAAATTAGATTCAACTTCATTCTGTTTCACTTTCTGGTCATAATATTATTTAGAAACATTATGGAAACACAGACACAATAAAAGTTCTCTGTGGTTAAAAAGAAAAAGAAGAGGGTATATGTTTCTAACATTTTTGTTGCTCAACGCCAGCCCCTTTGCTTAGCTTCAAAGGAAACCCCCAGTACTTCTTAGCACCTCTGCCCCTCGTGCCTGCTCTGGGAGTCCAGGAGGTGGATGAAGTTATCAACATGTTATGGGACCCACTCAGCTAGCAGTGAAGGAGGCCTTCAAGTCATAGTTCAGAATGGTGATGAGACTTTAGCAAACGTGAAGAGGAAGAGTATGTGAGGCAAGAAGGGAGGTCTGTGGGTCTGTGCCTCTCACTGCTGTGGCTCGCTGGGCGGTCACAACAGCAGGTCTCAGCTGAGATGTGGCAGGAGAAGGTACATATTGTCCCTACTGTCTCCAAGGGATAGCTGCTGATATGGCAGTGACCGGTTATGTCTGGCAGATGGGGTCCTGGAGTGAGAGTGAAGCTAGTCGGCTATGCAGAATAGATATGAGGCATAGAGCTAACAGCAGACACAGAAAAAACCCAGTTGTGTGAATTTCCTCATCTCTGAGACCTCTCGGGTCAGCATCTATTGAAAACTGTGTTGGTTATTATTCTGGCTCCCAGGCTCCTTTAATGACCATTTTGAAGACATTGCTTTGCAACAGTAAAATAATATTTGCACGGTGCAGGATAAAATTTGGAACTCTCACTTCTTCAGACAAATGCTTGCATTTTTTTTTTCAGAGCTTAGACAAAAGCTTGGGAGCCTCTCTGTTTAAATTGATGGATGTGTGCAATTACTCCATTGAAACTTATCTCAATATAAATGCAGTTATACCAGAATAGAATTGGTATAAAACCCAGGTCCCAAATAATTGTCTGAGTCTTGAAATTGTTACACATGGGTACGTAAGCCACACCAGCTTGTTTTTACTGTTATCTAATGCAATAAAGTATTTCTTTGAATTTTTCTCCTTGTAGAAGCATGTAATGTGCTTTAGTGAAGTTAATCATGTGCAGCCTCAGGTGACTACTGCTTGTATTTCTAGTTTATTTCCTAGCCTTCTTTTCATTCTCCCTTATTAATAGATGTGCTGCGGTTTCAGAGGAAGCTTAACTTTCTAGAAGCCATTTCACTTCAACTAGCTGTGACACATGCCCAGCTGATGGATGTACGGTACTCGCTTTCTCTGCAGACGAGCATCTGATTTCATTGGGAGTCCTCGCTGACTCCAATATTGCTGAGACAGCTGCTCATCTTTCTTTCTTTTTTTTCTCAGCGAGGAAGCACCATGTACTCACTCTAATTACAAATCCTGTGATCTGGCCATTCTTCAGCTTTTGCAGCCTGCCTGGAACTCTCCCTATGGATGTTTTAAAGATGATCCGGACATGGAGCACCTGATGCCCCCAAAATATTACACTTCATTTATTGCTCAGTTTTGCACTGATCACACTTTGGTGTCCTTACTGGGGGTGGAGGGGTAAGAAAGGAAGATGTTACTTGTTTATTTCTATTTTCGATTTAGGAAAAGGGGACTGAGAAAGCAAACCTGTAACTCCCTATTCACCATGACAGGGTTTAGTGGTGGACTCGGCAGTGTTAGGTTAACGGCTGGACTCAGCGCTATTAAGTGTCTTTTCCAACATAAACAATTCTCTGATTTCATTCTATATTTCGCTAAGTGGTGGCTCACAGGGGCTGTGCAAATTGACCACTGATTCTGATTATTGTACGTAAAAAAATGCACATGCATTCTCTTCAAATACAAGATCTGTCTAGTTACATGGACATGGGTATTGTTATTTCTTTGCTTCTTCTATCGTTGTCCCTCAGTGCCTATGTAAACATGCCAGCCTGCAAAAGCAGAGCATCCATCACTGGAGAAGGATGACTGGATTTTCACTTGGTCTGTAAGCATGTGGAAGATGTTGGTGTAGAATGAATGTATCTTTTAAGTTATACCTTTAGTATATGATTCCTCTGTAACTCAGGGATTTCTCTGCAAGTCAGCAAAGGTCTTGTCAAGTCAGTTTATACAGTCAGCATTTACTGATATGGCTTTCTCCAATACTGTTTATTTTCACCTTACAAGATGACAGCATTTCTTACAATACCTTTTGGCTATATGGAAGCCAAAGCCCATAATAAACAGGATCGTCTTTCATGTTCTTATCGTGTCTTCATCCCTCTGCAATTTGAAGCCATTCATTTGTTGAAACAAGTATGTAGTAGAGATTATTCAAAAGTTCTTTGGTTGGCCTTCTCCATAGCAATGTGTTTACTTACAGCCCAACAGAGTGTGAATTTGAGGGGGGTTGTGCTAATCTGTCCTCTGAGTATTATTCCCACAAGTATTTATTTTCCAGGAAATAGCGCTGACTGCCTACCTAATGATGTGTGGAAAAGCACAACCCAAAGAAAAGACCCACTCAATTAGCTGCGAGATGCCTGTCTTTTAAGAATTGCATTGTTTACCACAGAGCCTGTATTGATGTATTTTGCTTAAATCTTGGTCATGTGGCTGAACAGTTTGAAAGATGCATTTCAAAAATAACAAAAAACAAGGGTTTCTTTCCCCCCTTCATTTTGGATGACCTCCAGGCCCTCTAAATCAGATTCTAGCCCTGGCTGCTGCCATTTCATACCCTTTGTCCCCTGTTGCTGTTGCATCCTGGCAAAATCCTATTCCTTTCTAACTGATAAAAGCTTCTAATATGTACGAACCTGGGAAAGTTACTCTTCAATTTGGAAGATTCCAAAATTATGCAGTTTGTCAAGGACTTGAAAACAGCCTTGTGCAGATGCTATACTCTTTGATCCCTATCTGCTAAGCACAGCCAGACACATACAGTTGTAGTTACTCCCTCAAGTAGTCCTATTAAATAAGATTGTGCAATATAAGTGAGCAAAATTTAAATGACTGAGTGAATCCTCATCTCACTGAAGTCTATAGCAAAACTCCTTCTATGGAACAACAAAACCGCCTTGTTTATTTTAGACCTGGATCTCTGTTTTGACATTTTTGAATCACAGGGAAGCTTTTTGCACTGACATTACTGTATCAAAAGCAAGTACTGTGTCAAAAAAAGTGATGCCTTTGAGTGGTGGGTGACATGATTACTATTTCTACCTCATTATGTGAAGTTCATTTTGAGTTTGCAAAGCATTCCACAAGTCTCAGTTAAATCACACCATAAGGGAAATATCGATGTACGCATTTTAAATGTGCATATACAATGAGTATAATAGTTCATCCAGAGACTAAAGAGAAATGCAGCATTGCACTCCTAAGTGTCCTCTAAGACTGGAATAAATGGGATCTGTAAACTGGGATATGTTCATTTTCCCCATTATTGTTTTTGATATCTTTGTATCTGAACTTAGAAGCACTGCAGAAATCCGCTAAGTTTGCATTTGCACTTTGCTGCTCTCTGGTAGCATAACAAGCAACACAAAAGGGGAGTGTTTGAGAATACTCCCAGATGTTTTGCTTGCTAAAGTACTGCACATGTGCCAGCTGTATCTGGTATTTTTAGAGTTCTCCAAGATTCAAAACACTATCAAACCCCAACAGCTTTTTCTCTCTGAATCTTCAATTCATGCTGTGTGGCACTCGTTTGTATTGTGTGATGCCAAAGCAGGGGCTGAATAATCAGATACCCTGGTGCTTTGATACATTTTCTGAAACTACAGAAGAAAAATTTGGGCTCAGGAATGCATTCTTTAGCTCCTCTGGTAAAATCCTTAGCCACTAATACTGTCCCTAACCTATTATGGGGTTAAAAAGAAGGGAAAAAACATCTTAACCAGATTCTTCTTCCTTGTAAGGCACACACAGATTTTGATATTCCCCCTGCCCTGATTGCTCAACACTCCTGTCGTGGTTTGAGCACGACAACTCTCCACTCCCCCACCACTGCCCACTCTGTCTCCTCTCATGATATAAAAATATATAAGATATAAAAATATTATAGTGCTTCTCCTGGGTACCACGAGGTTGAACTAGGAAGCCTGTATACAGCAAGTTCAAAGATGACACCTGTATCCTGCTTAGAGCAGGCTCTGAATTTCAGCACACACTGCTGTTTCTCAGTAAATATGCTAATACAAATGGTTCAAGACTCTGCATCCCCTTTCATATTTATCTTTTGCTTGTTCTCATCCTGCCCCTTCCTCCTTCCTAGGACTTCTCCTTCAGGCTCTTCTTTTCGTCTGACTGCGACACAGCATCTAACCGTCGTCTTCTACCTCAACAGCTTATCTCCAGTATTAAGCACACGGCAATGCTTGCTCTCTACACTGCTTGCGTTAAATGGCTGATTGGATCACCCTGTTATATTACTGGTAAAAGTACAGTGCCTCTGAGAGAACAGTTACAGCTTCAGGGAGCCTGCAGTAACGTAGTCAAAATGCAAAGTGACAACTGGGAGCTTCAGCAAGCGAGGTTCCTCCCTGCCACGCAGACCCCTCTGAATCAGCATGGGAGGTGTTTTCTCTGCTATTTCCAGCTTTGGTGTGAGGAGTCTCCCGAGTTATTTTTATAAGAGATTATTTTGTTTTAGAACCCCTCCGTGTCCCTCCTGTACACTCTGTGCTGGCTGTCCGAGGGCTGCCGGGTGACGGACAGAAGGAGGGATGGCAGCCAAGGTGGTGGCATAAGCCAGTGGGACATGTGACTCACATGGAGTGTGTGTCATCGAGCAAAGCATGCCTTGGCAGGCCTGCCTGGTCACTGACCCCAGGCTGGCTTCTTGGTAAAAGATTCTTTTCTGGAAAAGGCTGCTTACGGTCCGGGCTATCTGGCTGTTGTGCTTCGATACCTTGTCAAATTGCTGCTGACACGACAGCAACTGCTATTTGCAAGGCAGGTATTCATGTATTTTTCAATGTCTTAGCTAAATGCCAATAGCAGGTTCTTCTGCGCGTGCACCGAGACTGGATTGCTGGTCTGAGCAATGTGGCACTTGTAGCACGTCCCATTACATCAGAGTTCATGAGTTCAAATTACACTAATGGCAAATGTCTAGTACAACGAAGAATCTTAGTCCCCAAGAGAACTACAGGGTCCTAAACTCATAGCAAAATTTACGCAGGAAGGAGCCTTCCTAGTGTTCTAGTCCAAGCTCCTGCTCAGTCCAGGGCTAGCTTCAGAGTTAGAGCAGGTTGCTCAGAGTTGCATCCGGCCAAGTACTGATATAAAGAAATTTGAGATTTTAAGAAAAATCTCAAAGACAGAGATTACACAGCCTCTCTGGATGCATTTTCTCAAAATCGGTGTGCAACTTTTACTTATGCCTCAGGTCTTCAGGTAAGAAGGGTAGGACATACTTTACTCCTCTGCTTGGAGACTCAGGCAGTGACCCAGCTGCAAGAGTTCACGCCAGAAATTACTCTTGTGACTACAGCAAACGTATGTGGCTAAATTCCAGAGGGTTTTCCTGGAGCTTTTGCCACCAAGGTCAGGGGATTATAAAGCTACCAGTTATGAGTGCAGTGTGAAAATATGCCTACGCAACAGAATCTGGCTCTTGGATGCCCACCAGCCTGCTCTGCGAGGATGCAGACACTGGATCTTTCAGTTGAATTTTTATGGAGTATGGACATAGTCCAGTCAATTGCTCCTGTTTCGTTCCTCTACCTGCTCCCTGACACCTGCTTTTGAGACATCATGGTTTGGCTCCTTAGCTCAGGTTCAGCACTGACTCTTTGTCTTTTCTTGTACTTGCATTTCCACTAAAAAGTTTAATACTCAATTTCCACCTAATTCTTCAAGAGTTAGGCACTTGTTAGTGGAAAATACATACACATGGGTGCATAAAGCCTTTATGTAGAGTTTCTGAATGTAATAAAGTCAATTACTTAACAGAAAATTACAGAAAAACTTACTAGTTCTTTCTTTAAATGCTCCAAAAACATGGCGAGTGATGCCTTTCGTTGGGACCTGGGGAGGGAGTTCAACCATCAGGAAGCTAAAACCTCCTATTGCCCCATGATGCTGAACCAAACCTTGAACTGAGAGCTCAGTTTGGAGCCTATCACAAAATTCCTAACAAACTCTGCAGCTTGTCACGATTAACGGTCTGGCTTGCAAAAATACTAGTCTCAAGTAGCAGTGGGAATGCACAGCTTTTTAAAGAAGAGAGATTAATTTAGCAAAATTTAGCAAGTCTGAGAAGCATTTGGTAAGAAAGGAATGGGAGTGCTGCTCTAATGCAGCAAATAAATGTTCAGCAGTGTTAAAGTGCAAATGGTTCACACCCTGATTTAGAAGTGAGATGTTTGCGCATCTGTAGAATTGCGAATGAATGAGCAGATGAAGAGACATCTCAACACCAGGGAGAATAGAGCAGTGCTGACCAGTGCCATAGCCAAAACAGTGAAGGCAGAGCTCAATGCCAAGTGTGTGTTGTGTGAAAAGAGGCCAAACGCACTGTGGCAAGTGAATTTTCCAGCTGCAGTATGTCTGGAGTATTAGAAAGTGTGGAGATGTCCCTTAGCCTGCAGTCTTTCCTCACATGCAGAGGAGCACCATAAGGCACAGAAACAAATATCTTGGCTTTGTGTTCTTTAAATGGGAGTTAACATAAAGGGGTCAGTCATTTGTATCCTTTGATCAGGAATTGGTATGTAGGGAAAGCTCCGTGTTTCTAGTGGGAATGGGATGAGTAACCCCAGGTGAGTTGGATCTGCTGTAGTCATCTGCTCTGTGGTTCCTGAGACAAAATTACTAAGAATCTTCTTGGGTGCAAAACATTTTAGTTGTCATTAATTTGTTTTTCTAATCAGAAAAGCAGAGGAGATAAAGCCCTCAGCCCCTCACCACTTGCCAAATACACAAAACAATGGCAAACATGGAACATGTGTTCTGATTTCACAGGTGATATCTGCAAACACAATCTGAGCCAGACCTCAGACTCTCTTTAAATCCAGCAGAGTTTGTCAGCAGAACCCAGAGCATGATCCCTCTTATCTTAAGGTAAATATCTATGCTTGGCCAGACGAATCATCCACTAAACCCCAGTTTCTATATCGATTCTATCTCCACTGGTGATAAAGAAAGGACATCCACCCAGCAAGTGGATTCTGCAGATAGTATCAGGAATCCTACTTCTAGTTTCAGAACATTAAAAATTACCTTGTCCCAGTAAGACTTCTGTGAATTAGGGAAAACTGTGGAGTGCAGATCCATAAATGAATCAGAGGAAAAGGAGAGTTTCCCCAGTAATTTTCCAGGCAAGAGTAACCACCGGAGGGAAAGAACATTGAACCACATGATGGGATAATTTCATCCTTTTTAACGAAACAATGGTAATAAAATACAAAGACTTAGAAATGAGAATTTTCAGAAATATTCTTTAGATGAGATTCATCTATGCAGAATTTACTTTTTTTTTTCCCCATTGGAAAATATAATAGAAGCAGTATCTTAGGAAGCTTTAAGGAAAGCACAAACAACTCTCAGTGTGGTGGGTTTTTTTTCTCTTGGTAGGTGATCAATTTAAATGTCAAAGGAGACCAACTGGAAAATTCTTTTTAAAAAGTTAAATTGAACATATTCAAGTAGAACTTGTTCCCTTTATATATTCATGTGTTTTATATTCTATCATGATTATTTTAAAACATGACTAAAATACAATGAGTTTGATTAAGATGGTTTTAATAAGGAGCACAGAATATGTGTCTGTATGTAATAATAACAATGAGTCTCATATTTTACAGTTTAATTTGCTAGGTCAACATCTAATGCTTTTCCCATTAGCATTGGTGTGATTTGATGTGGAAAATAATCCCGTTTCCCAGCGAACTTTAGGAGATAACAAATATTTAATGACACCCTACGTAGAAACAATAAATAAATTTGAGTTGTTCTTGGACTCCCGTGGAAAGAGGTTGTGAAAATTTTATAAGTTGGGAATTAATAAATTATAACCTGGCTGTTAAAATGTGAATCACTAAAGACTCCTGACACCCTTTTCCTTTCTCTAATTAGAATTTAAAAATAAATAAATGAACAAATAAACTTGTCATGTTTAGAGGCTAACTTACTTATCTGCACAAGTTGCTAAAGTAAGAAAAGTTGATGATCATCTAGAGTTTGCGTATTTTCATTTACAAATTAGAATTTCTGAAAAGAACATGAGTGAGATAAAGGACCAGCAGGGTAAAACATTACCCATTTATAAAAAAACCCATGTTGTAACATACAAAAAAATCCTAGATTCTCCAGATTCTTTATTGTGCTATTATTTGCTATTATGCTTTATGGAGTATTAAATAGTCTTAAGAATTGCCAGTGTAATTTTCATTTAGTAAAGCACAGTTACCTGAAAACACTTCTATATATGCTTTTATTTATTAACATTTTGAATTGAAATTCAGAATGAGCAGAAATAAACACCATAGTGATGGTACAGGGACATTGGTCAAAATATTGCAGGTACTGAATATTCTGTGGAGTAGAGCTCAGATATTTGTCCAGGAAAAATGGGAAATATGTAAGGGTGTACCTGGCTCTGGTAGCCCCCTGGTTCTTCATAACCTTTCCTCTCTGCTGTGCTCTCCCTGTGCCTATGTGGAAGGGGCAGTTGGTTCCTCCAGCACTATGAGGATTTAGGGATGAGCAAAGGGAAAAGGAGAGAAAGCAGCCCCTTATTCCTCAGAGCAGACTGAAGGTAGGTTTAAAATGTAACTGAGCCTGTATGGGATGTTTTTTCTGCCTTGTGAAAAACCTGGCTTTCTCTGCTGGCCTTGGAGAGTCTATGGGCAATGAGTAGCAGGCAGAACCAGTGTGCTGGGAGGGCGCTCAGAGGAATGGTGATGCTCATCAAAGTCTTGGTGCTCTCCATAGATGTCTCTGCCTGCCTGTTAACCTCCCAGAGATAGCTTGGCATAGAGAACTTAACTCCCTGGTCTTCTCCCTTCCTACAGCAACTCAGCAAGATCATAAGGGAATTCCAGGAAGGGCAATTAAAGTTTCCTATTTCTTAAGCATGTATTCATCTCCAGCATGGGGATCTTTTGCTCAGAACAGAGTACATGTTCTTATTCACTAAAATGTCTCTGCTAAATGAAAGTCCATAATCCTGTCTGCTTGCTTCCACTTTCTTAGTGCTCACTGTGAGATACGAAGTGCTCACAGTGAGATACGAAGCAATGTGCTAGTAGATAATACTAGAGGATGATTAGGCAGGCCTTGTATCATCCACTTTAAATTATTTCTGTTCTTTTTCATGATCTGGCTAATCCTCATGGCCATTTTTATTATCTCTTGCTCCTCTTTTCCTCAGTATTTGTGACTCATGATGTCATCATGTGTAAACAAGATTAGATTGGCTGCCTCTGCTCAGCCGGAATTAGGTTTAGTCTCTTGCTGATCCCACATAGAGAAAACTATTGCATAATTTGATTGGGATAATGACTCCTAGTATTGACTTTTGCTGAAATATCTCTTTTATTCATCTCAATAAGTATCTCTTCCTCCAGATTTTGGCGATTCATCTTACTTTAATTCCCATTTCCAATTTCTACATTTACAAACCAAAGTTCTCTGCTGTTTGGTAATGTTCATTCTCTGGCACTGTTTGTTAGCGGGCAGAGCCAAAGCTCAGTGAGAGCAGCAGTTTCAAAATCAGGGAGTGTCATTACTTTAACTAAAGAATTAGGCTGGATTTTGCAGTCTCATTTTTCACACAGGTTGATGACAATCTTGGAAGCCACCTGAAAACCAGGACCTTCCTGAAAAAAAAAGATGTTGCTGCCTGCACTCTTTTCAGTAGGTGCTGTGTAGGTGCTAGAGCTGGAGTTTACTGCTCCTTTCACGTAGCGCTGGTTTGTTTCTGAAATGATTCTCTGCCTGAAGAATGGCTAATTGCCTCATGTAATTGTTGTGTCTTTTTCCTTCTCAATAGCATGATACCGAGTACTCATATGGTGTATGCACAGGAGAGTTCCCAGGAATTTCCCCTCCAGGATGTCTGCCATTCCCAAGCCCTCATCTGGTTCAGGAACAGCACATTTGCCCCTACTGTGGCTCTTCACGAGGCAAAGCATATCCAGGAGCCAGGATGGAAGCTCTAGGCCATCCAGGTGCTCCCTTCACTGCCATGGTCTTCTGTGGTCAGCTGAGCATGGGTTGTGCTTGTGGAAACCTACTCTACTAGCTGATCAGAATCAGGCTTTAATTACAAAACCTTATGTTGCTTTCTTTGCATGACACACTACTTGAAATGGTGGGTACAAGTCTTCTGGCATTAGACAGCACAAAAGTGATGCTGTGGACTCAGCTCAGACTTGAGGACAAGATCATGTTCCAATCTCCCCTGGTCCACTCCGTGTGTCAGTCCTGTGGTCAAGGAGACCATTTGGGGCCGTGGCAGAAAAAGGGACAACTGAATGCAAATTAAATACCCAAACGTTCCCAAAACCTAAAGTTTTTTGACCTCATGCTTGAAGCAGGTCTATCCTTTCTGGAGACATGCAATCTATTTTAGGTATGTATTTTTTAAATTAAATTAAAAGAGGAGAAAATATTTTCCCATGGATTTATTCTGATTCTGTTACTGTCTTATTATGGTTCTACGGGTTGTCTATGATTTCGCTGGCAAGCTGTATCTGATTATTGTTCAGGTCTGGAAAAAGAGGTACTCTGTTGTATGTAATAGCAGCGTGGAAAAAATTTAACCTGTCATAGCTGAGCCAATTACCTAAGTAGTGGTTGTTTCTTCTAGTCATATGTTTAGTATATTTTTGTAACATACTGAAGCATTTCCTGCTCTTCCATGCATGAGTGCTAGCTTGGAGCAAGTAGTTGAATTAGCATGATTTTCTTTAGAAAGCAGATTAGAGACTTCAAAGACCTCTTGGTTAACTCAAAATATTTTCACAGGAGAAGGTAAATGAAAATAGACATTTGTTTATTCTACCAAGACTGTAAATAATTTAGGAAATTAGCAGCTATATTTGTTTTTATTACTAGAAAATGCAGAAATTCAGAAAAAGAAAATAAATTAAAACCTTAAAAATTCCAATAAGAAAATAAATGACATTAAAATTTTAAAAATTCCAATATGAATTAATTTCACGTTTGAGGGTGAGGGGAAATTAAGCTGACTCATGATTAACCTGCATTGATTCATTTGGGTTTTTGTTAAAAATGAAAACATCATATTACCTTTCATACTTACTGTAAACCCCCTCTTTATTATATCTCCCCAGCAAAAATCTGCCTCCCAGTTGGCCACCCATTCTTTGGGGTGAGAACTGGGCATACTTGAATTTCCCAGGACATGACTGTTGGAAGGCCAGTAGAATGCCATGTTCCTCTGGCTCAGTTCTCACCATTTTTTCTGCCAGTAAGGTTTCACACAATGACCTTCCCAGCAGCTAAGCACTTGCGCAGGCTTGGGCACCATCAGTCTGGAAAGTCATCTATATTCGTGATCATTTTGACCCCACAGCATCTCACAAGGCTGGTCTAAGACCAAATGAGCCTGTAGTCTCCAGCTCATAGCTCCCACAGTTTACTATGCTCACACCCCTTTATTGTCCTTATGATCCTAGCATCCACTTTTATGGATACACATCTCTTGAGGTAAGCAGGAAGACTGAAGCATATAATGGCTCTTAGCAGCTTAATTTCTCGGTAACAACCCAAAGGAAGTTGAAGAAAGACCACTGGAATGGTCCTTAGCACCCAAGAATCCCTTTATACCTCTCTTTTGTCACTGTATCCTTAGCTTGTAGGGTGACAAGCACATATGATAGTGTGTTTAAGCTTTAATTTCTGATGTCTATGCCATTGTCTGTAATGAGTAAGTAGACACACTTCGAAAGTGTTAGCAGCTCTTTTCCTTCAATGGCTGATAAAAAGAAGAGAAAAAAGATCTGGCATTTTCTAGACTGGTTTAGAAAGTAATAGTGCCAACCAAAAAAAATACATATATATATTTTATATATATACATAATTAATATATATATTAAAATATATATATTTAATTTGATTTAAGCCTTATTAGTGTATTTTCAATTTGAGGATTAACTTGCTTCTCACTGGAGTTTTGGTATCACCCTCTTTGCAAAGAGCAATTAAAAAAATTCATTAGTGTGGATGGTAAACTCTTCTGCCATTTCAGTCAATGTTGTAAGGTAATGTAGCCTGGAGCTTTGCACAGCTTGGCACTTGTTATAAAAGAGGGTATTTCTAATAAGATTTACATTTATTAAGACTACTGTGGCTGCTCCAATCTCGATCTTCTTGAAGTTAAAGTGAGAATTCTTACTGACTTAGGATATGACCCAAACAGCAGGACATCTTGAAATAAAAAGCAGCCTTATAGCGTCCCTCATTTTACTGGGATAAGAAATAACTTCAAATCAGCCTTTCTCATATTTTGTTCTGACCTGGATATACAATGCATATACATTCTCATTAATTCCCACAAACATTTTGCATGGATATTTTAAAATAAGTTACCTTAACATAAGTTACCTTTGTGCAAAGCACATATGATAGAAGATAACAAGTGAAGGTCCTTGATTTAGGATAAGTATAGGCTTCTCAGCAAATTACTGTTTTCTTTTAGCAGCTGGTCAAGGCTCTGTAACTTTGGATCCGTAATATAAAAGTTTTCCCTGTTAAGCATAACTGCATAGATAAAGCCAAACTATACAAAATAAAAAACTAGTCAAACATAGGCACATTTGTGCCTATGTCATGATGTGCATTTGTTGTGTTCCTTTCCCTTATGATATAAAATTATATTTGCTGTATATTATTATGCATTATTATTTTGTTGTATGCAATTTCTTTGTTGCCCAAGGAAGTTGTAAATGCTCCATCCCTGGCAGTGTTCAAGGCCAGGTTGGACAGAGCCTTGGGTGACATGG